>CM076681.1:113395921-113660921 GCA_038501925.1 Xenopus petersii
TGAAATCCCGCCCTCCCCACAATTTGCATATGCAAATTAGGATTCGGATTCGGTTAGGCCAGGCACAAGGATTCGGCCGAATCCGAATCCTGCTGAAAAAGGTGAATCTTGGCTGAATCTGGAACCGAATCCTGGATTTGGTGCATCCCTAGCTTTTTTGATGCCCCTTGTTACCTGAAGGGTGCTGTTTGAGTCAAGTTTCTCAATTCATGGCTAAAGCACCCCTGACTACCCCTTCTTTCAAATGTATTAGAATTAAAAAGAAATCTTACCACTATTCTCCAGGTTCCACAGTTCTTTTTGTGCAATCCACACACATAGACCATGAGCAGTATCAGCGAAAACAAGAAACAAGACACAGACACATACATGACCCAGCCATTGTTGATAGAAATAACGACTCTAGTAGCAGCAACCAAAATCCAGACCCAGCATCCCAATATCTGTGTAAAAAAAAAAATGAGTAAACATTGTTCCTGGTGGTTATATTGGAAGCAAGAATCCGCAGTGCACACAGTGCAATGTAATATTAGATTAAAACTGTTATTTTTCAAAATATAAGAACTCACTACAGCAAGGCACTAAAATAGGCATGTGCAGTAACTGGTATGTGGAATCTTCTTTAGTGATGGGATGAACTTGTGCGATTCACCATCGGCGAATAAATTCGTGAAAATTCGATGGCGAAAACGAGACAGCGCCGTTTCACAAATTTTTTCCGTTTTGCAAATTCCGCGCACATTCACCCATCACTAATGTTCTTTATTTGTACTATGTGCCAGTTTATCAGTTGTACCAGCTTTGATATGTAAGGTGAAGCATGTGTCTGGTACTATTGTGCTTTACAGCTGACCTAGGTAGTAATTAAAAGGTTCCCTTTGCATGTTACACCAGTTGTAATTTGAGTCATGTTTAAATTGCATTTTTATTAAAGAGTCACTTTTATGCTAGAACAGAAAAGTCTATTTTCTGGTATTCCTAGTTAAACAGCAACACAGTCTTCCTTTATGTCAAGAATTCTAGATATACATTCATGATGAAAGAAAGTTTCTCACAGGACACGTGGAAGGACCAGTTACCTGTTACATAAAAGGATTATTTTAAGGGCACCTACCATTTAAAAATTGTTTCACCGGCAGAGGTAATATAGGGAAACAACAGTATTTTTCCAAGAAAATGCACGTGAGCGTAGCGCTGCAAATGTTTCATCCACGTCCATTTTATGGCCGCAACCCCTTATTACCATGTCCATTTTACAAAATTTGGCAGGTTATGAAATTGAACACATTTCTCGAAGTTTTAGGTCAATGTATTATGTGTTATAGCAGTTTTGAAAATGAAGGTAAAATTGTTCTTTAAGCTGTGAGTCTTAGATATCCCAAGAGATTTGCTTATCTTATTAGTTACATTTGTATATTTGCTTATCTTAAATTGTTGCAAATGTATCGAAGGGCAGCAGCTCCGTGTTCTGGGCTTTCAGCCAAAAAGCCTTCTATTTTAATTAAGTTTCAGAAACTTTGTATCTTTATCAGTGCAGGAGATCAAAGAGAAACTTGGGACTTTTTAGTAAAAATCTGGGACTGCAGGCGGAGCTGTCAAAATCACTGATGTAGCACATGCATCAAAATTTAAAAGGACGGTTCAGCTTTAAGTTAAAGTCAAGTATGTTATAGATTGGCCACTTCTAACAAACTTTTCAATTGGTCTTAATTTTTTAATAGTCACATTACCAATATATGCTGTGCCAGAATATGTATATATATATATTTAGATGAAAATTTAAGGCAAAATTTAAAAAACTGGGAGACTCTAGGTTTGTATAATATGAAAAAATTAGATTTTACTGAATATAATAAATATACTTATATTTATACAATAATAAAATCTCATTTTTGCATATTATACAAACCCAGAGTATACCAGTTTCTACCTTTTGCTATATATAGCAAAACCATTATCCAGGTATAGAATATATTGTTCAGAATGTTTGGGACCTGGGGGGTTTCCAGGGATCTTTACATAATTTAGTCTGGTAAAGGCAGAGTATATTCTGCAGCACTGCACAAGGGTGTTATTTTTGTATTTGTTTCCACTTCCCATGAATTCAATCTTACTATTTTTTGCTCAGTATATTGCTTTCTAAATCTCGCCATTCTACATCTGTTTCTCCATCATCCTTTCTTGTTGAAGTTGAAGCAGAACATGGAAAAAACCATACATGATAGTAGCAAATCCCTTTTCACTAAAGCTGCCATGGGTATGGGGCAATAATGATTTTACAACCCACCATAATTTAAATGGGTGTGTGCAGCATTTCTCAATTAATTGGCCAACCCCAGGTTCACACTGGCAAAATAATTAATGGGTGTTAACTAAGAAGGGTGAATTCAGCACATTCGACCTGTTCTTTTGCATCTGACAGCATATAATATCAGTGCCTTTCTGCCACTGCTGATCTTTATTTATATATTCAGAACAGAACAAATAAATAAGGTTTTTTAGCCACAAGATTCCAGCATGTTATATACATGAATAGGTTTCCTAAATGTTAAAAGTTAGTCATGCAATATCCCTGTCTTCTGTCTTGTAAAGCACAAATGGATAGTGATGGGCGAATTTGTCCCGTTTTTGATTCACCGAAAAAATTTGCGAATTTCCCACGATATTTGCGAAACGGCAAAGAATTTGCAAAACGAATTGAAGTCAAAAATATTTTGACGCGCATCAATTTCAACACGTGTGACAATTTTTATATGCGCCTGTTTTGTCCAAATGCATTAAAGTCAATGGGCGTCCAAATAATTTTGACACACAACAATTTTATACGCGCGACTATTCTGATGCACATCCAAATTTTTTGACGAGAATTGGGCCTGCCGAATTTATTCACCCATCACTACAAATGGAGTCTGAGAAAACAGACAGGGGACTGACAACTGAAACCTTCAGCAAGATGGCAGACCCCGCAGGCCCTTTAGAGGTTCTGAGTTTTCTATGGGGACGGGAGGCAGTATGTGTATTTCAGGAAGCTAACCAGTGGTTCTTAGGGTATGTGGTAGGGCAGTGTAGATGTATTGATGATATTTTGTTTGCTTGGTGAGGACCTAGGGATTCTTGTGAAGAGTTCATTGATAATCTTAATAATAATGATTTGGATATCAATGTAACCGCAACCATCTCCCAACAGACGGTGGATTTTTTTTTGAACAGTAGCTATTGGGGTTGATGGGACTATTAATAGAGATCTTTTCCATGAAACAACTTCCACAAATTTTCTTTTACATTTTCAGAGCTGCCATCCTCGGAATTCTAAGGTGGACATGCCAGTCAGTCAATTTTTAGGTGTCATGAGAACCTGTATTGATCCTAAGGTATTTGAAGAACTGGTCAGAAGAACTGGCCCAAATGTTTTTATTACAGAAACAGGATAATAAAAAGAGCAAAGACAAGGGCTGGGAAGAGTAGGAGACAGGATTTACTGTACCCCAAGTTCAACATCAGGACCAATATGGATCATAACTACTTATAATGCACATTGGCTGGTGGTTAAATCTTTGTTACAACAACATTGGTATGTTTTAAAAAGTGATTCCCTTTTGCAGAAGTTTGTGGGTACTTTCCCAAGGATAACCACACGACGGGGTGTAATATGGGTAGCATGTAGGTGCATAGTCACTTTCAAGATCCCCCCACCCCTAGGAGTAGAAGGGTAAAATTTCAAGGTAATAAGATCTGCCCTTGGATTCAGTTGGGCAATACATTTGTGAATCTGTCACAATTCAGTCTACTCCATTACATTAACTGCAGGGGTAGTTTATGCTCAGAGTAAGCATCTTAGAACATGCCAGTGATATCCAGAATTATGAAGTCAGATGACAGACACAGGGACACAGACAGGTTAAGAGACATTTGTCTCTGGTGGCAGAACATTTTTATTTGTGCCATGGGGCCCAGGTGAATTTACTTAAAGTATGGGGCCAAGAAAAGTTCACGTGTGGTTGGAGGGGTGATAACCTTGAGAGGAAGTTATTGTATACAGAAAGCAGATGGATATTCAAGTTACAAAGTAGAGCACCCCAGGACCTGAATGAAGAATTGACCATCCCTGGCTTTTGGGCCAGTGAGGCCCAAAAGATGTTGATGTTTTCCTTGGTCATTTGGAAGTTGTTGTGACTAATTGTCTCTGACTGTTTCTTAGAGATGCTGACCTCTTCCATGGTCTTTTATCACTCCAGCCCCTTGGGAAATTTGATGGAGAATTGATGCATTTGTTATTGTGGACTACCAAAAGTGGAGCAGGGCCTGATTCCAATGCTCTCCTATTCAACAATTATCTGTGGAGATGATATTATACATGCAGCCCTCTGTGGAAAATATTTTATTTGCTTAGCAACACCCTTGAAGACCCCATATATATATATGCCTACTATGGAACAACTGGATGACAAAAGGTCAAGTTTTTTTTATATCTACAGGACTGAAGTAAAACATGGCTGGCCATGTAGGTCTGTTTGTTGTATCTCATATTTGTAACAATAATGGATCAAGTCTGTTACCTGGACAGGATTGTTAATATGGTTTGGAGGCAATAGTGACTATGGATGTTGCCTTTTGGAATGGTCCAGTAAAATAGATCATGCTTCCACCTGAAAGGGGACTACTTCTTGCATTTAATATTATTATTATACATTTTTCATTTTGGAAGTGATTGATAATTTTCAGTGATATATTTATGTACTGCAGGTAATATTTGATACATTAAACATATATGGTCAATTTACTTATTGTTATTGATATTTGATTATTGATTAACAATATTACTGTAACATTTCTCTGTACTTTGCCATCTTTCCTATTGTTGGAGATGGTTTGTGTTTGAAGTGGGTTTCTGTTTTGTGCATTCTTAGTTAGGTATCTATGACATAGAGTGTATTTGGGTGTATGAATAAGGAGCTGGCCTATGGACATAGAATATCAATTCAGCATCAAAATGGGAATACAAATATGGTGCCGTTTTTGCTTTAACTGTTTTGCAAAAGCTCTGATGTGCCTGAACGTGAAGAGGTCAATGGGTACGTGCAGCAATTTTGACATAATGCCGGAAAGATGGTTGATAAGAATGTTTCGTTTTTTTCATTGCTCTAATTGGTTACTTTAGTACTTTTGGCGCAAAAATCTCCAGGCTTAAATATTGTACCTGGGCAGCACAGTGTTAGTTTATCCTTTGTGGCCAGATTATTACCTAAATTTCAGAATAAACTGTTTTTTTTGCCTAATATTACTAACCATGGGGGATGGGGATCTCTTTTTTTTGGAATACAGTTGAAGCATTAAGCACATAAAAATTATGTGCATTTTTAACTCTATGATGATGTTATTATAAAGTTATAATAAAGTGTGTCTATTTTTGATTACCATTACTCCTGTGGAAGCCCTCATTACTGGATTTTCTCTGTTTCTATACAGTTCTTTAAGTTTGTTACTTTCTATGGGGGCACCTGCAAGTGAACCAACCCTTCTTAAGAAGCCAGAAAAGCAAGATGAGAATTCACCAAGAATTTATACAGCATAGATGCCCACACATCAAGGCACAGAGGTAGGTAGCTGTGAGTGTAGCTTGCTCCGGATTGGAGCAGTGTGCTGGTAACGGTGCCCTGGGAAGCACGCCAGACCATGTGCTTAACAATAACGACATTAAACCAAGTTTCTGAAGTAACTAAAGCCACATGGTGACTGCAAGTATACCTGTGTGGCAGCAATACAGTTTTGCACATATAGAATATAGCTAAGCATGGAACAAAAGCTCAATTATGTAATACCTCAAAAAGTATTTTAGATGTTAAGAATATTTGGACTTTCCCATCCTTGATGTCGAAAGACCCATGACAACAATTACCACCAAATTCCCATGCCAATGTCTCTTGTCTCATAAAGGGAATCTGTGCAAGTTATAAACATCAGCCTTGTGTGGGAAGGTCATTGACTTTCTAAAAAAGAACGTACAAAGGGATGCAATCATCCCTGCAAACATCACGGACTGAAATAGCAGAACTACTTTGCCTTCTTATTGCTCACAACCTTACCTAGGCCGCCCCCTGGCATTTTACGATTGAGGGTGCACACAAACAAACCATGCATTGGTCACATGAGACAATTAATGAACAAAGTTATGTTTTTTATTCCTGCACTTTTTCCTGTTACAGTTACAGATGCAATATTTCTGGTCAGGTGATCTCTGAGGCAGCACAGAGAATATATTATAATGAGGGCTCAAGGGAAAACATGTAAAAAGGGCAATATTTGCTTAAATATATATATTCCAGTTTGGTATGATTAATATGCCACATAATATGATCTGTTGTTTAAATATTCACTTTGAGGCTATAGTTCTCTTTTAATTTGTCTATGTATTCCCTGATTTGGTCAGGCAGTTTGGCTGATATCTATCATACATAATAATATCTGAGCAATCTGACCATGCCTGTCACGTACGGCTCCCTAAATTCAGAAGCTCCCTGGTCACGGCTCAATCTTCTGCCTGTAGCAGCCACCTTTAGCCTTGGGAGGAGCCCTCAGCTACTCAGATGCTGTCAGGTCTTAACTTAAGAAGAGCAAAGCAGATGTTCTGAAAGGGGCACGTGCGTTTCCAAGGTAAGGGAATAGACGAAAAGTGTAGTCAAGCAGACAGGCCGGGTTTGTTTCCAAGGTTTTGGACGGAAGGCACAAGGTAAGGGAATAGACGAAAAGCATAGTCAGGCAGGTCGGGTTTGGAACAGGCGGAGTTCAAGCACGAACAATCAGGCCAGGTTCAGGTGCAGGCAAGGGTCAATACCGGTAGAGTTCAGAATCGTCAGGGTCAGAAGTAGCAGAGTTCAGAATAGTCAGGCAGGCAGGGATCAAAACAGGAATCAAACAGACAGAATTCGCTCCCAGATAAGTTAGACTAACAATGGCCAATGAGTTTGGCCACAAAGCCCCTTTAAATTTAGTTCTTAAAATGACAATTTTTTATTTAGGATTAACCAATGGCACAGCAAGGAAGTATAAAGCCAAGCTCTGCCTGACATGTACATCGTTTACCATGATTATTATTCACCTTACCTAAGACTGAATAAAGATTGTCATTATATAAGACTGCAGTGAATTCAGCATTCCAAGAAATATACCAGAACTAGACTATAATGTGCACACAGATTGAATCATAACATTCCTATTCAGCCTCTACTGCCCCCACTGTCCAGCATCTTACTTTACCTCATCATAAAAAGCAATCAAATTTGTCTGACATGAGCTATCCTTCATAAAGCCACGCTGATTGCTGCTCATAATGCCATTGACTAGGACAAAATTTTGAATGTGATCCCTTAACAAGCCTTCAAATAATTTGCCCACCACTAATGTCAAACTTACTGGCCTATAATTGCCAGGCTGAGATCGTAATCCCTTTTTAAATATTGGAATAACATCAGCTTTTCTCCAATCCATAGGCACCATACTAGATGAAAGTGAATCTGAGAAAATCAGAAATAGGGGTTGGTCTAAAACTGAACTAAGCTCTCTTAGAACCCAGGGGTGTATGCCATCAGGCCCTGGAGCCTTGTTTACATTATTTTTTATTAAAGCTTTATGAATCATATCCTGAGTCAGCCACTGACTAGATTGAGCTGAGCCATTAGTGCAGCTATAAAGTGAGCCTGGGAACTCAGACTCCTCTATTGTATACACTGATGAAAAGAACTGATTTAGCACATTTTCCTTTTCTGTATCTGTTACAACCATACTGGCATTTAATGGAGAACCACTCTCAACCTGCATCATTTTACTATTAATATATTTAAAAAACTTTTTAGGGTTAGTTTTCGCCTCCACCGCAATTAACTCTTCATTTCCTTTCTTTGCCTTCAGGATTGCTGATTTACAACATTTATTAAAGTGTTTATATTCATTAAATGCAGCTTCTGTCCCAACAGATTTATAATTTTTAAATGCGTTTCTCTTCTTTCCTATTAACTTCTTTACTTCTGTATTAAGCCACATAGGATGATTCTTAGAGCTTCTACATTTGCTCCTTAAGGGAATAAATGGAGAACAGTAATGATTTAATATCAATTGCAAAAAAGGCAAAACTCCAGAAATGATGCTAGGCAGACTTTAAAACATTGAATGCACCCTAATAAGTCAGCCTTTTCCTCGGGCTTGTTAAAGGTGATTTCCAAATGTCACCCAAATTAAGTTAAGGCAGTCAGCTCTGACCAACCATGTGTGCTTGATGCATTCCTTATAAATGATTTGCCCCCAAAAGGCTTTAAATTATTAGTTCATCAGAATGCATTCATTCAGCCATAACATTTTTTACACAAAGTGTAGGGTAAATTACTCAGAATGCTAGGAGAGACTAGGTACACTGCATTGTGGGACTCTAGAACCCCAAAGATATAAATATGAATGAAGTATAATTAGTGTTGCATAAACACATTCAGCAGGTTCTTCTGCGGTTGGGTGTTTTTACTTTGCAAGTGAGAAGCCGGGTGTGTCTCTAAATTCCTTTTAGGAGTGTACAAATTGAAATCTCTGCAATGAGGTAAAAAGGCTCAGATAGTGTCAAGCAGGTGGATAAATATTGTGGCAGGTGATACATGTGACAAAAGAAGGTAAGAATTATTGATACTATAAATAAGTGATAGATTAATGATAAAGGTGTTGTTTTTGTTATTATCTCTGCCTCACTGACATGGCAGCTCCCATACTTTTTACAGAGAAGTGACATGCAACTGCCACTAAATAGCTATGGCGTAACAGGGAATGATACAAATAAAGTAGAAACGTATTTTATTTCTTCCTTACCTTGGTGACACTTTGGCCCAATATTTAAGGCATAAGCTGCTGACTACCTGCATACATTGCTCTGGCATTACCAAACCTCAGTTTGTGTGTGGGCACACCATTCCACATTAGTTTGCTGTTTAAGAAACCTACACCCATATTTAGTGCCACAGATCACTCCATGATTATTGACAGAATAATTTAAGCAAAAGTTCTTACCATAATATCAATAGGAAAAGACAATAGGAAAAGACAATAGGAAAAGACAAAAGACAGCCAATTGCATGTTGCACTTAGGTGACTCAGGGTGGAGAAATGAATTACTATTTCCTTAGACCAGGTAACAATGTATAAGAGAAAGGCTACACTATTAGGGCTGGGACACACTGGGCGATTTGGGGAGATTTAGTCGCCTGGCGACTAATCGCAGCGACTTTTCTCCCGGGATGCCTCCCTTCACTCTGCGCCTGGTTAAAATGAAAAGTCGCCGGCGCTAATCACACACGGCGATTCGTTTTCCGAAGTCGCCCGAAGTTGCCTCACGAGGAAACTTCGGGCGACTTCGGAAAACGAATTGCCGCGTGTGATTAGCGCAGGCGATTTTTCATTTTAGCCAGGCGCAGAGCGAGGTTGAGGCATTCTGGGAAGATTGGTCGCGGAAAGTCGCGGCGATTAGTCGCCAGGCGACTAAATCTCCCCAAATCGCCCAGTGTGTCCCAGCCCTTAGTCTAATCATCCAGATCATCTATTCCTTCGACTCCCAGTGGATTATAGGGCATCCGTGAAGACTCTCCACTCAGATCTATTTGTTGCTATTCTCTTGATCTCATTCCAGATCCTATTGATCAATCATCCAGATGCTAAGTACAAAACAACCTTGGGTTTAGTAGTGTTCCTTTAGTTATAAAGCAAGCTTTTGAGCACATGCCAGTTACTCTGCACCAATCTTTACCCAGATCTATGATAATATGGCTTTTATCAACTCCCAAATTATGATTAAGCAATGAACCTGACAGTTTGCACCAGAGATGTAGGTGTTATGAACAGTGTCTGCTCCATTATGGGGCTGTTGTAGTTGGGTGAAGACACACAGAGATACTAGTAGCAGCAACTCAAGGCTATAAAATAGACAATAATGTTTGTTGGCTTTGTTAAAACATTATGGGGCAGATTTACTACAGGGTGAAGTGGCCGTCGCTAGCGAAAAATTCGCCAGAAATCCAATCTGCAGGGGGATCGTCGGAGATCGTCAATTTACTAAGTGACGTAGAGGAGTTTCAAATCCTTTTCACCAGTGCAAATTTTCCATCACGTTACCCCTTTCGCCACAGATTCCTTCGCCGGATTAGACCTGGTGAACTGATCAGATGAAGCTACATCCTCCTCAATCTTATGTCAATGACATCATATCCTGTATGCCAAAAAGTTATAAAAAATATAAAAAAAAAAAAAACGCTGGCGTTTTTAGATATTTTAAAGTGGGATTGTATTTAAATTTTCTAACTTTAAATTTTTTGTTATAACATTTTTTTTAACCATTTGAGAGGCATCCCACATTTGTTTTAGGGCGGGCTCATGTCTAGGACAATAGGAGATCTCTTTATTTTGCTTCCTTGAACATTTGTAATAATAAGTGGCCACTTCAAGCAATTTTCCAAACATCCCTAATAAAGACATATATATGACCTATATGTACCCGACCTATTCAAATTGACCTAAGCGTTAGTGTACTAACAACGCTTCGCTAGGCAGAAAAGAACGCTATTGAAAGTTCGCTATTAAATGCTTGTGCTGACGAGTTAACGTTAACGAAACATCATCCAACATTCAGCTGCCGTGACACAACTTTGCATTTTAGTGAATTAGCACAGTGGTAGCGAATTAACTGCTGTCAAAGTCGCGCAAAGTGTGGGGAAGCTCTTGTAGGCGAAAATGCGCCCTTTAGTGAATTTGCCCCAATGTGTGTTTTAAGAGAGGTGATTCTCAGTATTGTTTATGGCAGAGTAGCTGGTACGACTAGCTCTGTGTGTCTTCGATTTTTAGTATTAGCCTACCCAACTTACTGGCACTATAGAACAGTAAATTGTTCATTACATAATCATGGAGCACTTGCAAAGTATTCTCTTCCATTTGCAGTAAAATGTAATGATTTCAGCCATCCATTGCTGTTTTGTGGCTGTATAGTTTGGCAGGAATCCATAATCAGTATTTAACTGTGCTGAGCATGTTTCATAAATGGCCCTCAATGAATCTGTCCTATAATAATGCATTCACTGGGCGTAGCTTCTACATATATATGAAGTCCATAAATGAAAATGTGTATTGAAAAATCTGTAAACACAAAAAGGCCAACAAACTCTTCAATAAACATGGTGATTCTATTGAAAGATAAATAATTAAAATAAACAATAGCAGCCCAACTGTATTTTATTTTACAATTCAATGGCTGTGGCCATCTTCTCTTTATTATGTTGCAACCCCTGGTTAAACAATAACATGATTGGTGTGTTGTGGTAACTGACGTTCTGTATCATTTTGTGCTATGTAATCAATGATACAGGGATCTGTTTTACAAACAAACAAACCCCCAGGGCAACCGTCATTTCTGTTTTCATTGCTGGTGTGCTCATTTGTAAGGGGCATCGGACATGGTTAAACTGGAATTTCTATGGATAAAGTACCTGCTCAGAACACTGCAGGCAAAGAGTTGGAATACCCAGGGTTGGCTGTTTCCTGTTGTGGTTTTGAGTGTTTATGATGTTTGAGAGGTGAGACATTTCTTTAACGCTGAGTTTTTACTCTACTTCAACCTCACACCCTATTTGGGCCAATATTTCTTACAGCCCCCCTAACCACATACAAGTTCTCCAAGTCTCACACCAAATCCCTGGTGCATCTCCCTGGCCTTTTCAAATAGTTATAAATATTAGAGGCACTTACGGACGTAATCACAGATGGATTTATTGAATCCTCATATGTCCCCCCCATCATCGCGTTACGGTTCTCCTTGAACCATCGTCAAGATACATACGGAAGTGATCATCTTATATTAATACTAAAAGCACACCAATCCGGGAACTAGACTATACTGATAGTATGAAGCAAATGCTATGAATCTGACGTCAGCAACTTCTAACCTCAAGCAAATAACAATCTCGCAACCTCGCATTCCAACTCTGACACTGCAAAAAAGATGTCTTAAGGGCTTGTCTGAAAAAATAATAGTATAATAATAGTATAATAGTTCCCCATGACACATAGACATAGTAGCCTATCACAAAGCTCTTTGACTATGAACAGCTTTGTATTGACTTAAAATTATACTATGTCTCCTTGTACACGCACTTCTAGGAAAACAACCAGTGTTCACCAAAACGTACGGCCTTTCCATGCACAAATCCATCATAAAGCAAATAATAGAAGGCTGAATCACACAGTACTTGGGTAGAAGGCAGACAAGGAGTCCTAATACACTTATTGCTGAGTGTCTGAATTTCAGGGACCAAGCCCTTCTTCAAGTGGACTTCAAGTACACTCAAAACATAGAAAACAATGAAGCCTGTTTTTAAACAGGTATAAGTATCACAGTCTAATCTCATGTGAGGCATACACCTTAAAGGGGCGGTTAACTTTTAGTATGTTATAGAATGGTCAATTCTAAGCAACTTTTCCTTTGGTCTTCATTATTTATTAGTTTTTGAATTATTTGCCTTCTTCTTCTGACTCTTTCCAGCTTTCAAATGGGGGTCTTAAAACAAATGCTCTGTAAGGCTACCAATAATGTTCTGTAAGGCTACCAACTTATTGTTATTGCTACTTTTAATTACTCATCTTTCTATTCAGATCCTCCCCTATTAATATTCCATGTTCTCATTCAAATCAATGCATGGTTGCTAGGGTAATTTGGACCCTAGTAATCAGTTTGCTGACATTGCAAACTAGACATCTGCTGAATAAAAAGGTAATTAGCTAAAAAAAACGCAGATAATAAAAAATGTAAACCAATTGCCAATTGTCTCAGAATATCACTCTCTACATCATACTAAAAGTTAACTCAAAGGTGAACAGCCCCTTTAAGGGGACGCCTACTTTTGAAATCAGTCATGTAAGACTGGGGGAAATGATCTAATTTCTGTTGCTTTGCCTTTACACAGTGTCGGACTGGGATGCCAGATTTGCCCATCTCCCGACCTGCCACTAACCATTCAGATCAAATAAAGTAGTAAAATAACAGATCAGCCAGTGTTCTGCCCCTGACAGCAATCCTACGAAAGTTACGTCCGACAAAATCTAGTCTCCCACTGAAAATCGTACGATCGCCAATACATGCAGAGATATTATCGGCAGCCAACAGAAATCTTTTAACCTGTCCAATTGACCAAACGTCCGATCTCCACATGCGGACCGAAAATCTTTTGAATCCTCAATTTGTATGATCAGATCTTTGCGCCTATGGCCAGCTTTAGAACGTGGGCCAACTATTATTCCTACTCTCCTCAACTCAACCTCTTTATTCTCCTAGTCTTTTATATTTACTTACTATATTCTTCCATTATTAGGTATTTTTTCCCATAAAGAAATAGGGAATGGCCATGAAATAGGCCAAATGTTTAGAAGCAAGGATTGCCCACTGACACCTGGGCCCACCGGGAGTTTTTCTGGTATCCCAGTGGGCCAGTCCAACACTGCCTTTGCATATAACTACATATGTGTTTAGCTAATTATGTAATAATGGACAAGGAAACACCAATGCCAATGCCAATCTGTTAGCCCCCCCCCAGCTATGTTTTAGGTTTAGCACCATGCCACCATGTTTCTTATCTGTTAAATTCATTCTTTGGCAGACTTTTGTATTTTGCTCTACTGCACTAGTCTGCACTAGGGATGACTGGGAAGGGTAAGTAAGCTACTAAAAAAGCACCTCCCTCAGGTAAACAAATGTAGCTATTGGTGGTGTCTAAAATATTAGCATCCCCTCTAAAATTGTGCTTTCCTAGTCCAATATATCTGACTATTTCAACTTAGCAATTCTAAATAAATCCTAATGACACATCTATCTGCAATAGCCTTTGCCTGTTATGTAGGCAGTTTATTTTTAAAGAGATCAATAAAAAGCAGCTACCGCTGTTAATAAGTGGATTAATGAGCAGGTTGATTGATTGATAAGAACGGTTAAACTGGTCATTCAGGCCCAGATTTCGGGTGACCTTCTGGAAATGAATTCCAGGTCCAGAATCATTTTCAGCAGACCATCCTGCAGTCCTGTTGGATAACAAATGTTGTTGTGTCATGTTTGAAGTTTTCACCTGCTGATGGACCTTGTTGGCGGGTACCTGATGTATAACAAAGCGAAGAGAAGCCCGAACAAACAGAACGCATGTGTATGGCCACTCATGCAGCATCTGTCTTTTTAGCCCACAGGCTAATTGGTTGGATACCAAAGGAGATCGGAAGTGTAGCAAGGCAAAGTAAACGTCTCCACTGCAGTTTTAAAATATTTTATGGAAATTGAATAATGTAATATTGTAGAAAGGGAATGTTGAAGATGAAATTATCACTTTAAATAGCAGAAATAAACCTGCTATGGCTCTGCTATTATTGTTAAACTATACATACAAATAGACAGTATTTATATACAGGATAAAGCATTTGTTCCTTTTCTTTGTATATTCCCATAGTCTGTGCTGCATAAAATAACTCTATATATTGTTTCATAATGGCAAATCTGACTGAGATTATCTGCATTAATAGTAACAATAACTTAAAAAAAAAAAGGCAAATTCGTTTCAGACATTCTACAGGTCCAGAAGGTGTCACTTACCAATTCTATCAAGATAAAGGCATAAGGCAATGTACTAAAGACTCTCATCCCACAGGGAATATCTGGAACTTCACAGCTGGATGGCATCTGGATCTCCTGAGAGGCCATTTTTCCTTAGGGCAGTTTGCTCCCTGTAGAGCTGGTGCAGATTAATCCTCAGGAGTATTCTAGGCTGTCTGTGTGCAAAACGTAGCAATCAGTTCAGTTTAAAGTATGGGTTCATATAGACACACCTACAGGGACGTAGACTGAAAAAACCTGTTCCTTTGACTGGCACCTCTGGATACAAAGGGGCAGATGATTTGTGGTGTATCAGTCACAGTGATGATGAAGATGATTATGAATGCAGGCACAGCAAACTCCTAGGAGGGTAAATCACATAGGATACAGAATGTTAAATGATTGATAGGAGATAAGCTAAATGGTCAGAAACATCAGGAATGCCACAATTTTATGTATTTTTACAACATCAGCTGATGCTTTTCAGGCGTAGTATGGGCAGATTACAAGTTTGAATAGAGCCAATAAATAGCAAGTTCCATACTCAGGTAAAACAGAGGTGTGCTCTTAAACGCAGAGCTAAAAAATGCAAAAAATGTTTTGGAATTCACAGTGAACTTGTTGCCTGGGGTAAGAGGAGAATATTGTGTTATCTGTAGAAATGTCACCACAGCGTTTATCTGTGGCCTGGGCAGCAAGTTAAACATTTGGCCAGTTAGAAGGCTGATTGCCATTTAGTTAAAGGACTGTGCCAGAAATGCCACACTTTGGCAAGGAGCTTAAAATACACAAATACTGCTGCTAGGCTTTGAAGTGAAGAGCAAATAAAGAACACTGAATTTAATTTACAGAGCTTCCACTGAAATAAACAGAATGGCTTACCTGTATAAATATGAAGCTAAGCATTAGTATCAAGACCTAGGCTTCCACTGGCAGTAGAAGTGTAGGGGATTTTTTTCTGCAGATTTGAAGTAGACTTCACTTACAACATGTATTGGGCTCCCACAGGGTTGGAGCTATGTATATAACTAATAAAGTTATATACATTTGTTGTGCTTATTTGACCTCATTGTCTGTACCCATTCATATGCCCTTAAAGGAGTTTAACAAGCTTAACTAAAAATGAAAAGTGTTGTGCATTATGTTTTGCATCACAGCCCTTTAGCAGTAAAGATCTGTGTCTCCAAAGATGCCCTAGTAGCTCCCCATCTTCTTTTCTGCTGATTCACTGCACATGATCTGTGCTGCTGTCACTTACTGAGCTTAGAGACCCACTAGCAATATACAGTACACATAGAATATAAATGTCACAATATACTGTAAGACTGAGGCTGATCAGTAAATAATTATTGGCAAAAGGCAGCTCAGAAAGTAGTACAATTAGCATCAGAATTTAATAATCAGTCCTGAAGCATCAGCTTATATGACATGCCAACCTCATTTTCTACTTGATTAGTGACAACCCCTAAGCTTAGCGTCTCAACAGATGCTCAAAGTACACTGAGCATGTAAGTTTCACAGTCACTCCTAACAAAATCCAAGATGGGAAACTCCTGTGACAACTTTGAAGTCCTAGATCAGGGCTGTCGAACTGGCGGCCCGCGACCCCCCCTTATATGGCCCTCCAGATCAAAGTCTGCCTGCTGTGTCTGTTTACCATATGTAAGATTTAAAAGTTCACACCTTATTCAAAATGCTAATGGGGCACCAGCACTGTGTCACTGTATGTAGTACATATTAGACTGGTCCTGAATCCTGATTCCTTTTTCCTGCTCTGTTCTGCCTTCCCTATGCTCCCTATGTGTCCTATACTCTGTCTGCCCTATGCTCCCTGTGTGTCATACTTTGGTTTTTGTTCTGGGGGTTTGTTAGCATTTGAAAATTATTGTTAGTGGCCCCTAAGGTGTTTAATCATATGCTGGGGTACTGTATTATACACAGGGGAGGAGGAGGCATATGGATTTATGGGTATGTCTTATATGACTTAACTTTTTTCATATATGAGTGACATCCTTGCCAGGGCAGGCACAAGCTAGTTTGGCACCCTAGGCAAGAGCTTCACTCAGTGCCCCCCTGCCCTGCATTACCATTTCCCCTCCTTACCATGATGGTTTTTAAATAAAGAGAGCAAGAAAGTGTACAACATTTTTTCATTTATATTACTGCTCCCCATACCTGTACCAGCAAGCCCAGCAGCCATCCATAATACACCCCACCTGTACCTGTGCCAGTAGCCATCCATCAAACTGCCCCCTGTACCTGTGCAAGCAAGTTCAGCAGCCATCCTTCATACAGCCCTCCTGCAGCCATCATATTGCCCCCAATTTTTACCTGTGCCACCAGCACACCAAAAATAAATCTGATCACATCATATTGCCCCCAAGTATTTATGTACCTGTGCTAGCGCCCAGCAGCAACAGCAAACATATGGCCCCAAATCTGTACCTGGCTGTGCCAGCAGGAAGCTTCACACTTTACAGTAATAGAAAGAATGTCTTCAGTTCAGTGAAACTGTGCAAGGCTGAGAGCAGCAAGAGCCACACCAAGCAGCCCCCCAGCTCTCTGCCTCTCTCTGTCATCCAACACGTCAGTGATGTCATTGACGCTTGTACGCACGTTGCGCTGCACCGCACAGAAGGAGCTATTACTTGCCGGTAAGAGGGAGAAGGGGAAGGAGTTGGATTCCACCAAACTGGGTGACCATGATTACTGAAACAAATTATTAAATAAACGCTTGAAAAAAAAAATTCCCTTAAAAGTGCCCCCCTCAATGATGGCGCCCTAGACAGCCGCCTACTCTGCCTACCCCTAGTTCCCCTAGTTCCAGCCCTGATCCCTACAGTGAGCACCAACCATTTGGTTTTTTGGTGCTATTAATATGGACATGGTCTTGTGGTAACATAGGTGTGGTTTAAAGTGGGTGTGGTCTACAAACAGGGCTTCCGTTATCGGCCCTTCATCATGTAGATTAGGAAAATTCCGGCCCTCGGTACCACAGAAGTTGGACAACACTGTCCTAGATCATTACAACTACAGAGATGCTGAACCTTTAGGCTGGTTTATATGTTCAATATAATGTAGTCATAGTGTACAGAAGCCAGGAGGATGATGGAACCTGATCTTAACTTGGAACTAGGGGTAGGCAGAAAAGGCAGCTGCGAGAGCTGAAATTCTGATTTAAAAATTGGAATTTTGGCTCCTAAAGTTACCAGGAGTGACTTTTCTCAACTTACCTCATGGCAACAGTGCCATTGGGGGCAAATTTGCACTTAACCCAGAGCAACCAATCAGCGATTCAGCCAAATAAAATCAACATGCCTGCTTGCCAGCTCATGCTTGCCTTTCAGAGCGGAGAATATGATGCTGTTTTTTTATGTTTTTTCCGAACAGTTATACCATAGGCAGCTGCCCCTTCTGCCTTCCCCTAGTTCCAACTCTGTCCCTGCCAATTGGTCTTCTTGTATATTTTCCTTCATTATTAGTCATCAAATAATGCATCTGCTTTGTTTGACTTTAGAAAATGTATAAGCTATATCCTTGTTATATAACATTTATTGTTGGTATTATGTGTTATTGGTGCTGTGACATAACAACATTTCTAACATGTATTTTTAGGAAGTTTTCAATTGGTTGTCTTGTGAGTCTTGACTTAAACCGGTAAGAGAAAAATATCAGGAAATTCATTAAGGTGAGTGGTTTTGCCATATGTAAATTCTTCTACCTAAAATTTAAAAGAGAATTCAACCCTTAACTAAAAAAAAACCCTAACCACCCTACCCTATGCAGACCCTCCCCCCCAGCCTAGCTGCTACCCCAGGGAAATGCCCCTAACTCTTTACTTACCCCTCAGTGCAGAGGGAGTTCAGGGATCACAGTTCATGGCATCCATTTTCCAGGTCTTCATTCCTCTTCCGGCGCCTCAGCAATTTCCGTCTATTTCGGCACATTAACAATTGTCGCAAACCGGGAATTTGTTCCAACTGCGCATGCGCCACTTCGCTGGTCTCAATCTCAGATTACTGAAGACCCTAGAATCTGCACTTAGGTGTAAGTAAAAAGTTAGGGGCATTTCCCCGAGATAGCTGTTAGGCTGGGGGGGGGGGAAAGATGGAGGGGGGCCTATGTAAGGTGGGGGGGTAGGGTTTTTTTAGTTAAGGGTTGAATTCTCCTTTAAAGGCTTTGAAAGTGTTGTATTATCATGTCCTCTTAGGTAATAAATTGTAATTAGAATTTGTTATTTGTCATTAGTCAGATGAAGTTATGCCATACAGAAGTTTTAGCCATGTTTTTAGGAAGGAATCACCTGCTATAAATTGGGTGGATGCTGCAATAAGGCCTATGCAGTATAGATTTTTTAAGCATCCAGTGTATAAAGGAAAGGCAAATATGTTTCTGAAAGAACAGAGGCTTTTTTCAGTCTGGCAAATCTTGTAATTTAACGCCTTCCGCTCTTGAATTACACGTCTTCTGGTCTTGTTTCTAGGGTATGGCAATCAAATTTATAGAAATTAGATAACAGTATCAACAAGATTGTTAAAATTTATAATGTTTAACAGCTCATCGAAACAAAACTCCTAGAGAAGAAAAAAAGAATTCAATGAACTTAGGGGGTTATTTACTAAACTCCAAATGCAAAAATCACGAAAAATTTCTGATTTTCTTTCTAAAATCAAACTTTTAAAAAATCATGAATTTTTCAGAATTTATTAAACCCTGAGGATGGAAAAGTCAGAATATGAAAATCCGGCATCTCAGACCTGTCGAGGTTGCATATAAGTCAATGGGAGAAGACCCAATGTTTTTTTTTTTGATGTGCACTGGGTTTCGTGCAATACCCCGAAGTTTTCGGAGTTTTTGGGTGAAAATTCAGAAAAAATTGTGAAATTCGTGAAAATCGGAGGGAAAAATCCATAAAAATCAGATTTTTCCCCGCAAAGCAGATTTTCGAAAAAACCTGAGCGGATCTGATCGCAGTTTGTAGCAGAAAATATTGGGATAAATTCACACTTTGATAAATAACTTCCCTTACAGTATAAAGAAGAGCATTGTTCTTATTAGAGAAAACAAGATATATTTTTAAAACAGTAGAGGTACTCACTCACAGGAAAGAAAATTTCTTTATTTCAGCAAAGAATTTGCTAACATTTCAGCTAGCCCTCTAGCCTTTGACAAAGAATTCTGCGCGCGCCCAGGTTTTTGGGGCCCACCACTCAGCCCACCAAGGCCTTAACACGGCAAAGGCTAGCCGAAACGTTAGCAGATTCTTTGCTGAAATAAAGAAATTTTCTTCTCACCATAAGTTGCAGTGCACTGGTAAAACGGATCTGTTTTCTTCAGAAACACTACTATAGTTCATATAAACAAGCTGCTGTGTAGCAATGGCGGAAATTGAAAAAAGGCTATATGGCACAGGTTAAATAGTAGACAGATAACATTATGTTCTACAGAGCTTATCTGTTTGTGTAACTTTCTCCTTTGAATAGCTGCCCCCATTGGTAGCTTATTTATTTAAACAAAAGTAGTGTTTCTGAAGCAAACACAGCCGTTTTACTAGTGCAGGGCAACACTGCATTATTTTTTTATTACTTTAAAACAATTTCATTTTTGATGTTACTGTTCCTTTAAGGTATGGCTATTGAAATTACTGTAAGATCCCTCATCCAGAAAGTTCCAGGTCTCGAGCATTCTAGACACATATTTACATACATTAACAGCAGAATTTAAACAGCACTCAGAATCAGTGGGAATATTGTAAATATATCAATGTGAACATGTAACACTTCACACACGGTCCAAAAATCGTAAGAATCGAGGATTCTTATGATTATATCTGCACGTCTATGGCCAGCTTATTTTTATCTATAAAGATATGAAGGCATAACAGTTGCCTGTGCCAGTAGTGGGGCAGGTTGCAATGGGCCCTATAATGTGACTGCATTTAAAGGATTAATGAAAAAAATATAAAAAAATGCACAAAAAAGGTTTAGTAATCCAATATTTCTATCTTTGTGAATGAAGTCTGTGGGTTATGTTACGGAGGAGGACAGCTCTTGGACTTTCTCTGTTGACTTTGGTTACTTTCCTTGCAGGGCATTAACTCAAGGGATGAAAACATAATTATGCCTCTTTATAGGTCCCTGGTGAGGCCTCATCTGGAGTATGCAGTGCAGTTTTGGGCTCCAGTCCTTAAGAGGGATATAAATGAGCTGGAGAGAGTGCAGAGACTAAGTGCAACTAAATTGGTTAGAGGGATGGAAGACTTAAATTATGAGGGGAGACTGTCAAGGTTGGGGTTGTTTTCTCTGGAAAAAAGGCACTTGCGAGGGGACATGATTACACTTTACAAGTACATTAGTGGACATTATAGACAAATAGCAGGGGACCTTTTTACCCATAAAGTGGATCACCGTACCAGAGGCCACCCCTTTAGACTAGAAGAAAAGAACTTTCATTTGAAGCAATGTAGGTGGTTCTTCACAGTCAGGACAGTGAGGTTGTGGAATGCACTGCCGTTGTGATGGCTGATTCAGTTAATGCCTTTAAGAATGGCTTGGATGATTTTTTGGACAGACATAATATCAAAGGCTATTGTGATGCTAAACTCTATAGTTAGTATAGGTATGGGTATATAGAATTTAAGTGAAAGTAGGGAGGGGTGTGTGTATGGAGGCTGGGTTTTCATTTGGAGGGGTTGAACTTGATGGACTTTGTCTTTTTTCAACCCAATTTAACTATGTAACTATATAACTATGTAACTATGTATGTGGGTTCCTGAGCAATATTTTAAAAATCAGTGAAAAACACACAAGCAAGTTAAGATATATTTGAAATCTTTAGGTGATTTGTTGGCTCTTGTGATTACTTATAGTTCAAGAGGTTTTCAGGAACTGGGCTTTATGGATGTCATTATGCCATTAATATCCATAATTCAGAGATAAAGATGTGGCATTTTTATGTTTGTTCATTATATCAATATACAATTATACAAGAAAGAATACAATTTATATCAATTATTTTCAATTATCAGGTATTCCCCGGCATACCCGAGTTAGATAAACATCCTGTAGTGCTCCTCTTTCCTAGATAGGAACCACATCCACATTTCAGTGGAGCAGGATCTCAGGCAGTTATTTTACATTGACAAATGATCAGTGGCTGGTGGGGGAATAAATAGACTTTATTGAGAAATGTTATTTAATGAGTTACATTTGCCTTGTAATGCACAGGCTGTTTGGTGGTAATTTCTGACAAAGTAAGGGTTTAATCACCTTAAGCGTTCATGGTCTGTTCATTGTTAATATTACCCCATAAGCATTAAGGGGGTTATTCACTAAAATTTCAACTTTTTCTCTGTTTTCAAAAAAAGTGACCAAACTCCCAAACCCGAAAACAAATCGGTGCAAAATCCAGTGTCAATCAAATTGTGCAACTTTTTTCAAATTGACGCGCCGAAAACGTGACTTTTTTTTTTAGTTAGCAAAAAACTTCAATCATTCAATTATCGAACGAAAACCAGCGCAAACAGCCCGTAACTATTGAGAAGCCTGAAGGTAAAAAACATGTTCCAGTTGTTAAAAGGGACCATCTGCCATTGACTGCTACATGATGTAGACTGTTTAGCTGTACAGTTAGAGGACTTTTTCAGAGCAATATTTTTCTATACAATCGGTGTAGGCAGAGTAGGCACGTGCTTAGGGCTCAAAAGATGGGGGGGCACCAGGCACGTACCTCCTCTGTCGCCTACCCCATGTCCGGTCCCCTCTTACTCTCAGATGGTCTGCTCTATATGCCCGTGAATTTGCGCATGCATGTGTGAGTGCAGATTGGCACATGCGCGACACAAGCGACATTTCGCGCATGTGCACGCCTAGCCGGTACAGGGACCGGCCAGGTTGCCTAGGGCGCCTGGCCGCCCTAGCCTGGCTTTGTATACAATATAACAATGAATTACTGGCTGACAGCTTTTTTGCTTTCTGGCTTTTCTATACCTCTACCCTGCCAAAGAACCAGTATTATTAAAGATATGTGTATAGCACTGCGTTGTCACTGTAGGAAAAAATAAACAGGGCGTTCCATGAGATGTGTAAGTAATCCAAAAAGAATGTTTGAAGTAGAAGAGGAATAGATGGCAAGAGCAGGTGTGCCCAGTCCGGCTATTCAGGTTTTTTATATTCTGGACTCTGCATTAGTTTCTGGGTGTTCCCTTTGAAATGTTGGAACATTCCTGGGAGGTTTGGCAGACATAACACAACGTGAAGGGAATATACTCTGAGTTAAAGACAAATAAAAAGACACCAAGTATTGATGCTGGGCTTTAAAGAGCAGAATGATTGGTTTCGAATTTGTTTCATGAAAACTGGTAGAAATGGAGTTGTCTTTGCAATGTCAATGGTGAATTGTTAGAGATCTTCCCACACAGTAAATTCCTTAGTATATTGCCATTAGGAAATGAAGAGTCCCAGACCTGCTGGATATGCTGCCAGCTTTGCCCTGGTACTCCCATTTCTCATGTCACCAGCATTCTACAAGGACCAGCCCTTAGCTTTATAGATCAGTGAACTGAAAAATCATCCTGTCCTCGTCATGATAAAACATATGTACTACTGTATGTCTGCTAAAATAATATTATCACAGCGTAATGTAGTAAAATATTATACACTATAATTTGTACATTAAGATGTCAGTTTGCTGCTCTTTTTGCTTGGGCCATCAAAGCCAGACATGCCTTCTAATTGTAGCTTTATTTTTAATATAAGCTTTTATAAACTAAAAGTCAGGATTGATTCCAGTTCTAAGGCACTTCTCCATAGTGGAATAACCTGTCTGTATATTGTCCGTGCGTACTCACAAAATAGGGCTACAACACCAAAACTTTATCACAAATATGAGGAGCACTTCATAGTTTGGGACAAATTCACTAAAGGGTGAATTTTCGCCAGCAAAGGCTGCTCCGCACTTCGCTCCACTTTGCCAGGTGTAAATTTGGAACCACTATGCTAATTCACTAAAATGTGAAGTTGCATTTTTGTAGCTGAGCGCTGGCGAAGTTTCGCTAGCATTAATTCATCAGCGCGAGCATTCATAGCGAGCTATAACTAGCGTTCATTTCTGCCTATTGAAACTTCGTTAGTACTCTTACGCTTATTTCAATTTGAATAGGGCAGGTACATATTGGTCATATATATATATATATATATATATATATATATATATATATATATATATATATATATGCTTGAAGTGGCCACTTATTATTACAAATGTTCACGGAAGCGATCCTCTAATGCCCTAGACATGAGCCCACCCTAAAACAAACCAGGCATTCCCCTCAAATTGGTAAAAAACATGTAATAGTTAGAACTTTTGAAGGCAATGCCACTTTAAAATATTTTAAAAAGCCAGCATTTTTTAGAACTTTTATGACTTTCCGGCATACAGGATATGATGTCACTGACATAAGATTGAGGAGCATGTAGCATCGTCATATCGGTTCAACAGGTCTAAGGTGGTGAAGGAAACTCTGGCGAAAGAGGTAAGTTACGTTCAGTAAAATGCACACTTTTAGTGAATTTTACGGAGTAACAATTGTTTGTTGTTTAACCTGAACGAAAATTCACCTGGCGATAGAGTGCGAAACTATGGCCTCTTTTACTAGAGAATTGTCGTCGTATAAGCCTGTTATTAAATTGGTGATGGGATTTCTGGCAAATTTTCACTAGCGACGGCCACTTCACTCTTTAGTAAATCTGCCCCTTAGACTTGTTCACTATATGGAAGGTTCCCTCCCTGTGCCCACAACATGGCACATACTAGGTCACTCTGATTTGTTGTAAGTTAACACTGGCTCACAGAATATATCAAACTATCAGGCTGAGCAGAGTGAAGTTATGTTTGTCAGATACATCTCTTTATTAATTTAAAGAACTGGGGTTGGTTCTATCCTTAATGAATTCCTAGTGAAACCATTAAATCTTCATTCACATAGAAATAAACACCAATAAAGCCCAGTGCTATGGCTCTCAGTTCTATCAGCTCTACTGCATACTACAGGTACACTACTTCACTAATTCTAAGCAGCTATGCAGTTCTCAACTCAACTTAAACACCAGTCAAGTACCAGTTGGATATAATCTATGTTTTTATGAATGGAGAGGATCACCAAAACCCTTTTTGGTGTAGCCCTATGATATAGACACCATCCATGGACAATGAGTAAGTTCAGCAGCAAACCATGTCTTTGCCTAGGTGACAGAACATTCTTCAGCATGCATATTTCAACAGTAATCAGCTCAGAAGAATTAAAAGCCTTATATTGTGGCATTTATATTATGTACATTTAGTACATTGTGAGTGGGTCACTAAGCTCAGTAAGTGACAGAAGCACAGAGCATGTGCAGTGAATCAGCACTAAAGAAGATGGGGAGCTACTGGGGCATCTTTGGTGGCACAGATCTTCCCTGCTGAATGGATGTGGTTCCATTGGGCTGATACAGAAGCCCAAAACATAAAACATTTCTAGCTACTTATTTAGTGAAAAAGGAAAAGGGAAAGTAATTTATATTTGGGGTGCCAAATCAGCAGAAAACTGCACCGGCCAGGGGGTTCTTCCAGCGAGCACCACAGAGCGATCCTCTTCCTACTTCTTCTTTTTTCTCATGGCTGCGCATGTGCAATAGAGTAAAAAGCCGAACTTAACATATTTCTTTTAAACTCAAATCGGATTTGGACTATTCCCAGTCGAATTACACTAAAATAAACTCGAAATTTTAATTTAATAATTTTAATTTTCAATTTGACCCTTGATAAATCTGCCCCTAAGAGTACATTTGGTAACATTTGCACAATGTCAGTGCCATGACCCTGCTTAAATTCACATCTCAATACTTTGCCATGCTACATAAAACTGGCCAAAAATTCTCAGGACTGGTTGTGCAATTTGACCAATTTCTACAATACTGTCCGGCAATCTAGACACGTGTCACCTTAGGTAACTTAAAGGTCATGTTAGGCAAAAAATTAAAATCCCGTTTTTACATTCTTTAATGAAAAAGAAACCTATCTCCAATATACTTTAATTAAAAAATGTGTACTGTTTTTTATAAGAAACCTGACTGTATGCAGTGAAATTCTCCCTTCATTTACTGCTGTGGATAGGAATTTTTAGACAATCCCTAACTGCTCTGCAGGGAAACAATCATACTTATGAACAGCAGGGGGAGCCCCCGCCTTACTTCCCAGCCATGCAGAACTCAAGCAGCTTTGTTTATGACAATACCTAAGCAGCCCAGACCACACTGAGCATGTGCACAGTCTTAGTCTTGGAAAGTTACAAGATGGTGACCCCCTGTGGCCAACTTTGAAAGCATAAATTATTTGTTTGATTAGGCTTGTGGCGCAGTAAGTTCATGTTTATATTTAGTATACAAAATACAGCATTTCTAGCCTTATTCTATTTTAGACTTCACATGCCCTTTAAGACAGATCATGATCTGATCCTTGTGGATTACAGTTGATTTGTCAAAAGTGAACATTTCGGGCCTTATTTATCAAAATCCGAATTTTTCAGATTATTTTAATTAAAAAAGTCAGACCAAACTAGAATCCATGATTGGACTTTATTTATTATCGAGGGAAAAAAAGAAAGTATTGAGCAAAAATCTGAATCGTACAATTCTTTGCCAAATCTTTTTTTGGGGCCTTTTTCCCAAAAAGTCCTAATTTTTTGGGATTTTGGCCCAAAAAGTCTGAAATAGTCAGATTTTCAGGCTAATTCCAGCTCAGACCACAGAAACTTTCCATACAGAATAGGGACCTCTCCCAATGACTTCTATACATCCTCAGTAGGTCTGGGATGCTGGATTTTCAGATTCTGACTTTTTCCATACTTGGGGTATAATAAATGTCAAATTTTTTTCTTGAAAAAAAAATTTCCACTAAAAATTCTGATTTTATAGTTAAAAAAACCCCCGAATTTTTAGAGTATTTGGTATTAGGACTTGCTTCATCCTGCTTCATCTGGCGAAACACCTTGACGGTGAGTGCTTGGTGCCCTAGTAAATGAAGAAGTGAGAGGAGCCAACGCTTCTCTGCACTTCCCAGTAGATTTAATAATTCAAGCAAGAACAGACCCCTTGCCTGGTCACTTTACATGGGATCTGACCATTCAAATGGCAGGCCGATTGTCAGCGATCTTTAAAGTAGACGTGTTTGGCCATTTCAAGCAAGTAAACAAAGACACCACGTGCTCTTGGCTCCAGCCATGGACCTTCCAACATAAGAAAGGCACTTTTGTCCAGCACAAGCCTTCTCTAGAGCTGCTTTAACTCAGGCATAGTACAATAGCCCCATGTTTATGTTTTTTGCCATTTAACACTTGCCACACCCTCAGAAATCAATTAAAACTGGCTCAGAGTATAAGGCAAACAAAGCTGATGACGTGCAGGATGACTTACAGTATAGACCACAATGAATAGGGCAACCAACAAACACCAAAGGTGACTGCAATTTATTTGCCGATTTGGAAATCAAAATACATAGTCACACAGTATGTCCCTTAAAAGAGACCAGTAAACAGTGACGTTATTGTCACTTTGGATATATAAAAACACGTCAGTGCAATATGATAACTAGACCTGGTACTACATGGGCAGAGGAATACAGAATTCAATGCAGAGACCATTAAGCCGAGTCCACAATACACTGCTGATAGGTGTGATAGTCCTTCATACAAGATTGAGATATCTTTACACTTTTAACCCTCATTCTATGAGCGGCTGTAATGGCAGTAGACCTTGTAGTCACTTTTGAGGTTAAATGAGAGCTAAAGCTAAGCAAAGAAGTAGTCTAGGGGGCAGATTTATTAAGGGTCAAATCTGTCAAATTCAACTAGCGAATTATCCAAACTCGATTCAAATTAGATTTTCGAGATTTATCATACTCTGGACCTTTAAGAATCCGACTTCTACTATTCGCCACCTAAAACCTGCTGAATTGCTGTATGAGTCAATGGGAGAGGTCCAGTGACCAATTTGGAGATGTTTGTAGCCTTCCTGACATTCAAGTTGTTCTCAGACAAAAAAGTCAAATCGGGTTTGATTGAATAAGATTAGAGTTTTCGACTTAGTAAAATTCGTCAGAGTTTAAGATATTAGATTTTTAGAATAAATAATCGAATATTCGAATTTTGAGTAAAATCAGATTCATGTGAGTTAAAAAAAACCTCACATGAATTCGTATAATGATAAATGTTGGTGTCTAATAAAAGGGCAGCCAAGTTTGGGAGTTTTACTGTAACGACGTACAGTGGTGGTCTACTGGGGGGATGGCGGGGACGCCCGCCGCGACTAATCGCCTCGTCTTTGCAGCGACTAATCTCCCCAAAAACCTTCCCTCACTCTGCGCCGGCTAAAATGAAAAAAAAAAACGCCGGCGCTAATCACATGCAGTGATTTGTTTTCCAAAGTCGCCCGAAGTTGCCTCACGAGGAAACTTCGGGTGACTTCAGAAAAGAACCGCAATGTGTGATTAGCGCCGGTGTTTTTTCATTTTAGCCGGCACAGAGTGAGGGAAGGCGTTTGGGGAGATTGGTCGCCGCAAAGACGAGGCAGTTAGTCACCAGGCGACCCCAAAATGCCCAGTGTGGCCTTACCCTTAAAAATCATATAATCATTAAATAAACCTGTAAATGGAATTTGTTCTTGGCATTTATTCACTATCATTATCTAATGTTTAAGCAGGTTGTCAAACAGCAGCACTTGATATCTCTTATCTAGGCACCATGAAAATTACATGACTATCAAAGTATATTATCTAATTTGGCATCAGTACAGTCCACGTAAAAAATATGCTCCTCTACTTCAAAATCAGGTTTTTCAAGCACATAAAGGGATGGCAGTACATGGGGTGCTTTGGTGATGTCAATTGAACTAGACCACTTCCAGCACTCTGTTCAACGTACTGCACAAGCCATCCACTGAAAAAATTGCTTTACTTATGCTCTAGTCTGGCGCTTCACTGCTTTAAATGAAAAAAATATACCATACTGGGGTACTGTTCATCAAGCACCATGCCAAAATGGTCTAGATGTCCTTACATTGTCCATACAGAAATAATCCAGATTCAATTATTTTTTAAATAATTGGGCAATAATTAAGCTTCCCCCAGGGCACCAAAATCCTGGGGCAGAGCCAAAAAGGGACAACTGAACCTCTACGAGTAGACCTATGTAAAGTGAAAAACATATATAAAAACATAAATAAGTGCCATTATAAAGTGCTTAAAAAAGTGCTAAGCTATAGAGTGCCATGGTATGGCTCCACTGCACATGCAACCTACTAAAGGTCATGGGACAATTAAGGGGCAGATTTATCAAGGTTCAAACTGAATTTTCGAAGTTTAAAACTTTGAATTTCTAGCTATTTTTTTTGTGTATTTAGACTAGGGAATAGTCCAACTTTGATTCGAAGTTGAAAAAAACTTCAAAATTTATCATGTACTGTCTATTTAAAACTTCGACCATTCGTCACCTGAAAGCTGCCGAAGTGCTGTTTTAGCCTATGGGGGACCTCCTAGAACCTATATGGAGGCAGTGGCGTAACTACCCGGTGGGGCCCGCCTGGAAAATACGGCTCCGTCTGAATCCCCAGAATCGTCAGGCTATTTGCATGGCCACCTAACCAGGTCCTTCCGCATTAATAACTTCAGTGTGCAAATTGGCCATTTAGGGAGCCTAGCACTTTCAATTTGCTGTAAAACCTGAAGTGCCCCCTGATTGGCCAGTTTGTACATTGAAGTACTTTGTGCCGAAGTAGTTTTTTTCCTTCGTCGCTTCTGGCTCCTGCCTGTGTCCCGACGCCCCCCCCCCCCGGGCACAGAGCACGCTCAGCACCCAGATAACAGGCAGAGGAAGGAATGCAGCTGACAACAGCAAGGAGGAACACTGCTGCCTTTCACAGATTCTGTAACAAATCCGCCGTGAAATCCTCCCCTAGACCTGGTGCCAAGCTAATATATGACCCCACGGACCTTCCAGGCTTGAGTGTATTGCTGGGCCCCTCCATTAATGTCATGCAGGTACATTCCTCCCAAGATTATCTGCTGAAAGACTTCCCTGACCATGTTCAGACATATTTCTGGCCCACCACAAGCTTTCGGAAAATCCTGTAGCTTCCCATTGATAGGAACAGACTCTGTCCTCCCTAAATAGAGCAGTATGTGTGTGCTGGATTATCATTTCGGTCTGTGGACTTTACCAAGGCAGAAGAGGGGCACGCAAACCAGACCCAGTACATGAGCTTAAGTTAGATAAGGCTAGACAGGAATTAAAGTAGTACAAAGAATTATAGTCAAAGTTAAATGTGCATCACAATGGAAATCTGGGGCTGGGGGTATTATACATGTTATTTCCACTTTATCATTTTCCTAGGAGCTCTTGGGTATTATACATGAAACTGCCTCTTTGTCATTTTCCTAGGAGCTCTGGGGTATTATACATGAAGCTGCTCCGTGTTCCTGGAATTCTCTCTGAAATTCTGGTCAATTTATGCTAAAGTGAAGTGTGCACATACAGTGTAAAGGCTTTACTTTAATTGTTCTTTAAAGAAGATCCGTTTATGTATAGATGCAAATCACCATAGACTGATAACGCTGCTCTCCTTCTTACTGCAAAGTAGGGATGCACCGAATCCACTTTTTTGGATTTGGCCGAACCCCCGAATCCTTCACAAAGGATTCGGCCGAACCGAATCCGAACCCTAATTTGCATATGCAAATTAGGGGTGGAAAGGGGAAAACATTTTTTACTTCCTTGTTTTCTGACAAAAAGTCACGCAATTTCCCTCCCTGCCCCTAATTTGCATATGCAAATTAGGATTCGGTTCGGCCGGGCAGAAGGATTCGGCCGAATCCGAATCCTGCTGAAAAAGGCCGAATCCCGAACCGAATCCTGGATTCGGTGCATCCCTACTGCAAAGCCAGTCCCTCAATCACATAAGACATTTTAGTATGCGGCCAAACTGGAGAGTATTTGACATTTTTAACTGACAGCTGTGTCAGTCTATGGTGATTCACGTATATACAGTACATATCTCTGCACAGGATGGAGCATCCTTTTTAAAAACTGCCAGAAAGGTGCAGACCAACAGAATATTTAAGGGGCGAAGGGGAGAATGGTTGATTTACATAAGGGCAAAGGGAAGCCTGGGAATAGGGAAGAGGAAGAAAAGTGGTAGCACAATAGTTAAAGAAATAAGTAGGAACAGAATAAAAAGCAAAACAACAGAAAAGAAATGCTGTAACAGGGCGAAAAAAATACAGAGCTAGTGAAGCAAAGCAGGAGATAAAGACAAGTAAACAGAAGGAAAGAAAAGTAGAAAACAACCAAGTAAGCGAGTAGGATGTTGAGCATTTTATTTACATATATATAGTTTTTATGTCTGTATACGTGGTTGCGGCCGTGTGCCGTGGACTGCTTTGTGCCTATTGTTTCTGGTATAATACATGGAATTAATATGTATAATATTATTTGGTCTGTATACAAGAATACCATATACAGTGAAACCTCAATTTTACATACCCTTATTTTACCCCCAAAGCTGCTTTCATATTTTGAGTACTGGTCGAGCTTGTCATAAAAGTAACTGATCAGTAATGTCTGGCCCACCACTAAAGATGTTTACAGATTGTTTGCACGATTTGTTATCATTGTAGTCTGCATCAGATTATTTTCACAATATTGTTACAGTTATAAAAATGGAATTTGGTATAAATCAAGTGACCCCATCATGAAATCATAGACAATGCAGTAAAAAGATGAAGGTGTATGGCCTTGCTTTGAAGGCCAACCATTATTCATAGACAGGTACGTGGTCTGGGGTTTGCCAGATAAAGGATCTTTCCATAATTTGGATTTCCATACCTTAAGACTTCTAAAAACTATTTTAAACATAAACATTAAATAAATAAATCATTACTTTTCTAGTAAACTTAAAGTATAGTGATCCAAATTAAGTAAATACCCCTTATCAGAAACCCCCAGGTCCCGAGCATTCTGGATAACAGGTCCCATACCTGTTCAATACAGTATATGCCTTTCCCTCACTGATGTGTAATTACAAGATGTATCCACAAATTTGAGGGGAGGAGAATATTTGTTGCTTGTGCGTGATATATGAATCAGCCACAATATTTCTTTATAATTTGTTTATGAATAGATGCTAAGAACTTCTAGTTGCACCAGTTGTGACATTCATTTGATCACTAGGTTTTATTGTAAGCTTTTTCCTAAAAATATTATTATTGTGGCCATAAAGGACATGTTTTTTAAACTTGCTTAGCATTCCATTCGAAGGCATTTATACATGTGTGAGTATCGCTATATATGTTCTAAGGGTCAGTTGTGAGTATTGCATTTAATCAGGGTACTATGATTTAAAGCAACAATTGCCCACCCAAACTGTTATAATGACCTATGGCATGACAATAGCATTCTGGAATTCTCTGTTCTGTTCATTTTGTTATATGAGTTTTATTTTTAACAATTTTCTTATTAATCACACTATCTTTTGGAAATGCTATTATACTGCTTGGCATTCAATGAAATATAATTTTATATAATTTGTGGTTCACGTGTATACAATTACTAATTCACTCCTTTTACTTAGCTTGTAATCACTTATTTATAATTGAGATGCAGTGTATAGTCACATATCAGGGGTAGTTATACCGCCATAAAAACATAACTACCTGTAGTACCAAAGTTCATCATACCAGTTGTGATGTGTTAAGCACGTTATTCTCATGTGTATTATGTGGCAGCTCGATATAACTGGTTTAAGTGAAAAATACATACAGCCAATCAGAGACTACTGCAGTTTGTTGGATGAAGCCAACGCACCAATATGGCACTCATAAATAGCTAGTAGCACAAATACAGGCTACTTGCAAGAGTTACACAATACTGAAAAATGCTTAGATTTGTCCGGGTTACTGTAATAAAAAAAGAAATGTGGAGATGACAGTAGTTGCTATTAAGTAATTGTTATTTCTATGTATAGGTGACATTCCTGACTGGTAACTAATAGGTAAGAATCCTCATGGAGGAAGGTAGGAATCTGCCAGACTAGATCTTCACTCCACTTACTTTACTCTCCATAAAAATACTAATAATAATACTACTAATAATACTACTAATAAAATACTAATTAGCAACAGATTTTCATCAAAATACAATATGAAAAAAAAAAAACACGAAGACAAGGAAGGTTTGAATATTGCAGTGAAACCCCAGTTTAACATCACAAGGACAAAGCAGACTTCTTTGCTGCATGAAGGAAATCATTCTATCTGTAGAGACAATCTGTTTATTCATCTACAGGTATGGTGTCCATTATCTGGAAACCCGTTATCCAGAAAGCTCCGAATTACCATCTCCCATAGACTCCATTTTATCGGAATAAGTCTAATTTGTAAAAATGATTTCCTTTTTCTCTGTAATCAAGGGGAAGCACTATGCTGTGGCAATTGGTCAATTGGTGCATTAATCATTGAGAGTTTTGTCCGGATTTCCTCATTTGGGAAACTGGGCAGGCACTTTTGGCCTGGACTAGCCCTCCAAAACTTGGTTGTCTGGGTCAAAACCAGACAGCTGGGCTGCTGAACCTCTGGGCTAGTACAGTAAAGCATTATATACAATAGACCATTTCTAGCCAGATTCTATTCTAGTTTCTATATTTTGTTGAACTCTTTTACCTTTTCTGAACTTTTCATAGAGTTTTCTTCCTCTGCCCATCCACTCTAAATTTCAGCAGGAGAAAATGTGCACTGAGAATTGGCGAACAATACTTATTAATGTTTATTTAATGTTTTTTCAAAGCAACTTTGTGTAGTACTGGTATAGGATCCATTATCCGGAAATCCATTACCCAGAAAGCTCTGAATTATGGAAAGGCCATCTCCCATAGCCTCCATTTTAATAGAATTATTCCTAATTCAAAAAATGATTTCCCTGTTCTCTGCAATAATATAACAGTACCTTGTACTGGATCCCAACTAAGATATAATTAATGCTTATTGGAAGAAAAAGCAGCCTATTGGGTTTAATTAATGTTTACTAGATTTAAGGTATGGTGAGCCAAGCATTCTGGATAACAGGTCCCATACCTGTAGTAAACTATAAGTTTAATAGGTACATGGGCATTTTAGGTCACCAGGGCTCTTCTTAGGGAGAACAGCTGCCTTCAAGGCCCATGGCCAGAGACTATGTATGGCATGCTTTTCAACAGGATAAGCTAAATACCTAAGTACCATTAAACTAATGTTCTCTAAACAACAGGTAATTTGCCCTTTACTGGACTTGAAGCCTGGTGCAATAAAATCACTTTCAGGTTATTCCAAAGTAATTGATTTAATCCGATGGTTTACAGGCGGCGGTTCTCTAAAATATCTACAGCATTTAATTATGGGGCTCATGTCTTTAGGGTGACTGCTAATTAGATAGATTAAACATTCTCGGATCACTGCAGTAGTGTGACTGTAACTATATGTTATGTATGGGACCTGTTATCCAGAATGCTGGGGACTTGGGGCTTTCCTGATAATGGATCTTTCTGTAATTTGGATCTTCATACCTTAAGTCTACTATAAAATCAAATAAACATTAAGTAAACCCAACAGGCTGCTTTTGCTTCCAATAAGGATGAATTATATCTTAGTTTGGATCATATACAAGGTACTGTTTTATTACTACAGAGAAAAAGGAAATCATTTTAAAAAGATATGAACTATTTAGATAAAATGGAGCCTAAGGAGCCTTTCCGTAATCCGGAGCTTTCTGGATCCTATACCTGTAGTTGTAACCATATAGAAACCTGGACTACAAAGGCCTGGAGGTGGTAATTCCACATGACTAGACACTGCATAAAGTTTGTCCCTGAGACAGAATGTACAATTCTTTTCTGCTTCATGTGATACAACCACAATAAAGCTGTGTATATAAACACAACAGAATGTTTGACTTCCATTACTTTAGCTCCTAACATTTTTATGCAATCTTTTTGTTCAACCCACTGAATTAAAGCTGAAAGTCTGCAGTTCAACTGTATCCGAGTTGTTTCATTTAAAATTCATAGTGGTAATGTACAGAACCAAAATTAGAAAAAAATGGTCTATGTCCAAAGATTTATGGGCCTAACTGTATACTACTTATAAATGACCAAACAAACACACGTGATCATACAGATATGCAAACCAGGCTTTCCCAGTGTCCAGTCTTAAACAGCCATGATCAATATGCAGTGAAAGCATAGTTTTAGTGGTATCTCTTGCACAGGGGAGGAGCACATGGCAAAGTACCTACATTTAAAAATAGTGGCTGATGACAGATAGCTACTTAAGGAAAGTCAAGGTGCAAAAAAACAAAGGTTTACAGTTTGGAACGTTCCTTTGAGGCACCAAACCCACTTTCCTATGACAGATGCTAGGGGCCACAATTCAGACATCCCCTGAATAGCCAAATCTTATGTTCAATATTGAGCCCAATAATAATAATGCAACAAAAATTTAAAACATCTTATAATGTAGACTGCTCTGTGACATCGAATTATAAATGACAATGGGTTTACAAAATTCATTGTGTCATTTAAGGTTTGTATATGAGACTCTGCTTATGACGTGTGTGTGTGTGTGTGTACATCACCTTGCAATCTCGCTTGACACATCTTGACCAACTATGCAGTATAACCATGCTGAATGTACTTATATTGTAGGAACCAAGTGGAATGTTTCAATAAAATTACTCACATTTGCCTTGTAATAGTAACAACCATTCCTGATGATACAACTTTGATTCTGACAATACTGCCTCTATTAGTGATCCACAGATCTATATAAAAGGAGTAGATGTGATTAATTTTTATCCAGAAAGATTTATTTATAAATCCACTTGTAGCTGACATATAATATGGCAGGGTTTCAGGCAATACCCCAAAGTTTTCGGGGTTTTCAGGTGAAAATCTGATTTATGTAATACTAAATATGCGTAAAAAACCAGAGCTCTACCGATAGCGGTTAAAACAAAGGACCTTATATTACTACAGAAACAGGCTTGGCAATTTATATGGAAAAATAAAGTTCATAGGTTGAATAGGAATACTCTGTACCGTCATCCACATCAAGGTTCCAAATATACAACCGTATTATAGATCAAACAGATTAGCCCAGATAATTCAATGGCATAATGCCCCCGGCACGCTTCGCTGGGTGGATTTTGAAAATGATACCATATTTCCTTTACAACTTTCAGCACTTTTATGGACCACTACCAAAAATATTATAAAACACACTTTTACCAACCCCATTATTAAGTACCATTTACATTTATGGAAGACAATGAAGGCTAAATGCATCCCACAAACAACTAACAGCTATATGCAAGGAATAATTGGTAATCCGGATTTTCCCCCAGGACTGCATCATAGAAAATTTCAATGGTGGTCCTCTCAAAATCTCACCAAACTGTCTTAACTCTTGGAGGTTTCAAATCATGGACCACTCTTTAAGACCAGTTAACTATACCCCCAAGAGAATTTTTGAGGTATTCTCAACTCTATAATTTTTACTCCTCCCAGTTGGATCGCAAACCCACTCCTAGGGGATCATTATATGAGAATTGTTGTAGAAACCCTCTATTTACAAAGGGGAGTATCTCACAGATATATTCGCTACTTATAGAAGTACAACCACCAATACTAACCTCTTATATGGCAGCATGGGAAAAAGACTTGAATCTTTCTTGGTCTCTAGAGAACTGGACTAGATCACTAACATCTACACACAAAATTTCAACTAACATTGCAACTTGAGAAATATCTTATACATGTTGTCAAGGTGGTACATTACTCCACAACGTAAACATTTGATACACTCTAATATATCTCCATTATGTTTTAGAGGTTGTGATACAATTAGTGATTATAAACAATATTTATCAGAAGACCATTCGCTTTACCCACAGAACCACAAGTTCCTTAACACAGTCCTGTAGCAATGTCTGACGTGCAACTGATATAAAATTAATTAGTATATATCAGTAATAAGATGAAGATACTTTACACTGTGCACAGTTAACACGACAGAAACCAGTGCCGGGCCAAGTCGGCCGGGTGCCCTAGACAACCCGGCCAACTACCACCTCCCCCCCACTTTTCGACGTTCTGCGCAAGAGAGCGGAAGCAGCGAGGCAGTGCACATGCACGGTGGAGCGTATATGCCATTTCAAAACGCCAGCCAGTGCGCATGTGCGGAAGGGTGCACATGCATTAAAAAACAATTAAACTGCAGCCACAGCTTAAGGACACAAGGGTCCAGACTAGGGGAAGGGCTCAGAAGAGGTATGTGCTTGGCGCCCCTCTGCCTTTGTGCCCTAGGCACATGCCTCTTCTAAAATATAATGTATCCACTCTTGTAAAATCAGAAGTAAGTTCTATGGCCTGTAAAAAAGCACAAGGCTGAAGGCTACTTATAGTATTCTTATATTTTACAATATGGGAACATTATTCCCTATATCAAGCCTGAGTATTTCCCAGAATTAATGTCTGGCCGCATTCTTGGACAAACACACACATCTAGCTCTCAGAAATGTCATATTGCCAGAGATGCATGAAAACCAAAGAAGGAAAGAGGCAAAGGTGCATATTATCAATTCAAAACATATAAAAGAAGAATATTAAACAGTTACTTTTTAATGAAACAAAATAATGTGAATAGCTACCAACATTTCAATTGTAATGCCTCGGACTGGTCCAAATCACACTCTATGCATATCCATTTTCAGATACTAATCAAAATAGTAAATATTCAGTTTTACCATGATATGAGTCTATATCTAGGTATTTGGCCGAATAACTATTCACAGATTTGCTGAAGGATTTTGTCATTGATTAGGGAGACCAGTCCCCATAACAAGACCCCAATAATTATTCTCAACTCTTATCAAATAGTCACACTACAGCAGCATAAAAAGAAAGAACAAACCTATGCATATCCGGTTTGACTTCAATAGATTTCATTGGGCTGATTATAGTAAAAGCTGATGAATCATTTCCTTCATTATAGATTGTGCTGATTTATTTGAAACGAATTTACAATTTTTTGTTAATATTGTATCTTTGAGACCTGATGGGTTATCATGAAACAATAATGAAACCATAGTTTATTTCCTTGGTTAATATATGAGAATATGCATAAAACATATTAATTCTCATTATTTTTTTTCTCTATGTGACAATTTGTAGTGAGAGAGAATAAAATTATGTGAATGCATTGGGGAGCCCCACTGATTTAGTTGGATTCTGTTCTAAAGCTAGTTTGGTCATATCACCTTGCTCTTGAGGAAGAGCCATCCCATTGTTTATTTAATCAGGTCTTTCTTTTTCAGTGCTGTGAAGAGATAAATGGTAATACCCTTTTATGCCTGTAAGTTCTTATGTCATATGTTCCCAAGTTTATAAAACTGATTTGATTTCATTTTTCGGGGGTTCTGACTCTTTGTGAGTTCAGAATCCACAAAGTTTATGTCAAATAAACTTTATCTTTTCACCTCAAGTGGTCTCCAGTTCTTGAAGTTCCACAACAATTAATAAATAATACAAAGTTTTTTTTTCTCTTGTCTATTTTTTGCCAAAAAAAAAAATAAATGATTTATTTTTACAATAGCATAAAAGCAGGGACAAGCCAATCTCAAAACAGAATAGAGATTGATTGCCAACCATAAAGCCTGTTTCTCTGTCATTTGCAGGTAACTTGTGGTAGAAGGATACGTAACTTGGTCCAGCTATAGTCAGGTGATCCCACTGGTGTCTAATAAAAGGGCAGCCAAGTTTGTGACTTTTACTTTGAAAGCAGCAAGTAAGTTGCAGGTAAAACTTAGTCCCTTTGTAAAATGTGTAATGAAGCAATAGAATTCTTAATGAATCAGATGAAAATGAAGCGTAGGACTGGCCAGATATGGAATGACTTTGACGTAGTTGGCCAGCTTAAATATATTGCAATATATGGACAAACAATCCCTGTTTTGTTTAAAGGGTAAGGCATTTTTCAGTAGCAGTATTCACAAAATGTCTCTGTCTTAAATATATTGATAATGGGTTGAGTGCAGAGGACTCTTGTATTTGTCATTGCACCCCCGCCTAATGGTTTTAAAAATTAGTGGTGAGCACAACTTTCCCTTGTTATATATATATATATATATATATATATATCTATATAGGGATGCACCGAATCCACCATTTTGGATTCGGCCGAACCCCCGAATCCTTCATGAAAGATTCGGCCGAATACCGAACCGAATCCGAACCCTAATTTGCATATGTTAATTAGGGGTGGGAAGGGGAAAACATTTTTTACTTCCTTGTTTTCTGACAAAAAGTCGCTCGTTTTCCCTCCCGCCCCTAATTTGCATATGCAAATTAGGATTCGGTTCAGCTGGGCAGAAGGATTCGGCCGAATCCGAATCCTGCTGAAAAAGGCCGAATCCCGAACCGAATCCTGGATTCGGTGCATCCCTAATATATATATATATATATATATATATATATATATATATATATATATATATATATATATATATGTATATGTATATATGGATTACAAAGAGAGTACATTTGTATGAACATCACCACAAATTAATAAATAATATAGTACAGGTATAATGATTTATCAACTAACTACAAATATTATATAGGTTTTTCCAAACATTACTTTACAAAAGGGAAGTATAAAAAAGGAAAAAAAAGGAAACACATACAGTATGTAATCTAAAATGAGAAGGAAAACACAATACAGTGAAACCTAAATTTTACAGGATTAGGTAAAAAATAAATAAAAAAAAGCTTCTTTGGCACTCACCTCCATTAACTTTGAAGTTTCATGCAAGCAATGGTTGTGTTTCCAAGTGACAATCATTTGCACAAAGCTACAATGGGAGCTTTTAAAGGGGTTGTTCACCTCTAATTTAACTTATAGTATGATGTAGAGAGTGATATTCCGAGGCAATTTGCAATTGGTTTTCATTTTTTATTATTTGTGGTTTTTGAGTTATTTAGCAGCTCTCCAGTTTGCAATTTCAGCAATCTGGTTGCTAGGGTCCAAATTCATCAACCATGCACTGATTTGAATGAGAGACTAGAATATAAATAAGAGAGGACTGAAAAGAAGGATGAGTAATAAAAAGTAGCAATAACAATACATTTGTAGCCTTAGAGAGCATTTGTTTTTAGATGGGGTCAGTGACCCCCATTTGAAAGCAGGAAGATTCAGAAGAATAAAATAAATAAAAAGATATTAAAATATTTATGTTGTAGAGGTATTTGATATTTTCAGTGAAAGCTCTTGGAAAACGATTCTAGAAAAAGCTTTGGCTGATTTGCTAAATTTGGCTGTACATTCTCATCTTTTGTTGCAATATTGTAATTATAACCAGAAATAGAATATATTCGCTTTTCAACTGGAATGTAGCGATTACTCACCACCACCACATTCTCTTGATTCAGCTGGGGAATACAGAAAGAATGTCTGACAAATGGGTTTAAGCCTTTTGGCATCATGGGGAGGTTGCAGCATGATAATTGAGTTTGTAAAGGGTTAATGTTTTTTATAGTGACTTGTAATGGGGCATGCTCATTGGCTCATTGCACCCCTGGAGTTACCTCAGACGTGTATAGCCATTGAGGAAGATTTGTTCCCACCCACCCCTTTCTGTTAATATTGTGTTAGCAAATTTATTCAAATTATTTTTTGCAGCGTGGAGGGTATAGGAAGTTTATTTCAAGGGCTCTTGTCTTGGATTTAAGGCAGAGCCGGTTGGTGGAACTTTTTGGCGGGCTGAAGTTAATAATCAAGGCTGGCTAGGTTATTTTTTGTTAAAAAGTTAACTTGCTGTATTACACATAATGTTTTCTGTTAATAAGCGTTGTGGCCTATCTCCACAGAGTCCTAGGGGCACATTTACTAAGGGTCAAAGTGAATTCGAAGTGAATTTTCGAATACAAAAACCTTGAATTTCAAAGTAATTTTTGGGTACTTCGACCATCGAATAGGCCAAAATCGACTTCTATTGGAATTGAAAATACTTCGAATATTAGACCATTCCAAAATCAAAGTACAGTCTCTTTAAAAAACATTTGGCTACGTTTTTAGAAGTCAAATTTGTTTATGAAAAACGTTCGATCGATTAAATTGTTCGAATCGAAGGATTTAATCGTTCAATAAAACGATTTTACTTCGATCGCATATGGCCATATTTGATCAAAAAAAACCTTTGACTTCGAATATTGTACTACTGCAATTCGATGGTCGAATTTCGATGTTTTATCACTTCGAAATTCGACCGTTAGTAAATGTGCCCCCTGGTGTCAATTTTTATTATGACTTATCAAGGTTAATATCAATGCTGCATACAGTACCTATCCCCAGGGAAAATCCTGCAGAAAGCACTGATACTATTGACTACTGATGAAAGATGCTGAAAACTTTGGTGATTTTTGTTTATGTGTTATATTGGTTTCTAAATGCTGATGAAGCTGATTTAACAACTTTGCAAGGTGCAAGGCCTAAGCTAATGGGCCCAGTAAAAATGCACTAGGACTTCCTTCCCAAAGCATCTTGAGAGTTACTGGCCCAACAGGAGGGAATAATTCACTGTGACAGAGGCCCCTTGTGAAAGCACATCTGCTTAAGTAGTTTGTCATAGCAAGGTAGCCTCAAATAGGCTGCACAAAAACAAGGATCTCTACAGACCTCAGACATTTCTTCCAACATAGAATTATGTTTAGATTTAAACTTCACCTGTCTAGTGTTTGTGACTCTAGGAACTTGAACCCTTTTTTTTACCTAGGCTGCTTGATAAAGCCAGTTTTTTTTATGATCATTTCGACTTAAGGTAATGGCATTAACACTGTCCTGTTTTGGTTGAACCTGTAGAAATGAAGCCAGCTGAATGATGAGCAACCATGCAATGACGAGTGCAGGAATGATACCTCTGAAGCAAAGAGAATGGAAGGTAGATTAAGCCAGTAAGATGGCAAGGGAGAAAAATGTTGCAAATTAAGGAACAAATGTGCAAAGGCATTGAGAGGGCTTTGTGCACACCAGAAGATGGGAGACGAAAGGATTGCAAGATTATACGGTGGGTGGAGAGCAGGCATATCAGGCTGTGCTTTTTATTTGTGCTCTGGATGCACACAAAAGCTTTGCCCATGTTTCCCGAGTCCTCTAACCTTATCAAAAGAAACTGTATAAAAGTTACTTGTCAAATTGTGAATACTGTATATAGGGGAAAGGGAAGCGCATAAACAAACCAATATAAGCTATAAACTGACGTTGCAGGAAGCAACAATGCCTGTTGGCCTTACCATTAAATTTCAGCCACAGTTTCTTCCCAGTTGTAAATAGCCTGTAACTTTTACAGCATAACCTATTTTTAAAGAAGTGTTTTTAACTAAACTCTGCATGGTAATGATTTTGTCATCATCTTCTGTCTCTTCCACATCTTCTTCACTTTCCTTCTCTCTATGGCAGTGATCCCTAACCAGTAGCTCGTGAGCAACAAGTTGCTCCCCAACCGCTTGGATGTTGCCCTCCGTGGCCTCAAAGCAGGAGCTTATTTTTGAATTCCAGGCTTGGAGGCAAGTTTTGGTGCATAAAAACCAGGTGTATTGCCAAACAGAGCCTCCCATAGGCTTCACGTCCACATAGGGGCTACCACTAGCCAATCACAACCCTTATTGGCAACACCCAGGAACATTTTTCATGCTTGTGTTGCTCCCCAAATCTTTTTACATCTGAATGTTGCTCACAGGTGATAAAGGGGACCCCTGCTCTATGGTCTAGGCTTGGATCCCCACTTTTCTAAATATATATTAGAAAAATATAAATCTACAAACTTTACATTATTCGGAGTGATACTATACTGATGCTTAAGTTGGAAATATAAAGGTTAAACTTCAATATAAGTCAATATATGAGAGCTTGTGAGGAGTCGGTTCGGATTTTGCATGTAAGCCATTGTTCTGACTGAATTCATACACAAAACATATCTACACAAGACATATGGGTCCAGCCCATCAGTGTGCGTAAAATCACATTTATTAGAAACCGGTCATTGAATCAAATTACAGATTAAGACACAGCATAAAAAGTACATCATGTAATAAATGATTTGATATATTCATGTTGTAGATTGCACCAGAAGAGGAAACTCACTGTTAAGCAACATTTCTTTTTGTGTATATAATGTTTATTTTACTTGAGAGTTTTTATATTCTACCTTTTTCCATCCCCAGTTGAAAAAAAGCTACCGACAACCTGTAAGGCTTTAATTGTGTTATTCTTTATTTTTTCCTTTTTATCTTGACCCTCTGCTATTCACCTGGTTGGCTACGGTTTAATTCTGGCAGCAGCTGAAAATGCTTAGCCTGACAGCTGTGGAGCTAAAAAATATTAATAAATCGAACCCCCCCCAAATTGAAAAATAAATATTACTGTCACCATACTAAATTGTAAGGAAACAACATCTTTTAAACATGATCTGCAGCATGAGCATAGTACTACCACTATTTTATGGTTACCCTTGTTATTGGGCATATTTGAGTTTTATGTTTGCCACTTATCAATTCACAACCAAAAATGTTCTTTTTGGTTTTTCACGCTATTTGGTGAAGGCTAGATTACCTGTAAGAATGTCTTTGGCACAAGGCCTTTATTTTCTTTAGAGTCTTAAGTAATCCACCAGCCGTCAGGTTTTTTTTATCCAGAATATGCAGTACTTGGCCTTTCTATAAATAAATTCATAAACATCAATTAGATTTATAATCCCTCACTGGTGTTCACTTATTATTAATTAATGTGACATATGTTTAATAAACTAAAAGTAGGGATCTAGTCCAAGTGACATTGAAGATTCATATACTAAATCAGTACAGATGCAGGGTCTACTTTCAGATGTGGGGTCTTCTTTTAGAGAAGTAATCGGGGTCTACACAGAATAAAAATGGTTATGAAAAAGGAGTTGTATTTCAATTTACAGCATCCATTTGTCCAATGGGGATCCAATGAAAATCTATCTATTGGAAAAACCTGATCTATATACTGGGCACCCTTGAACTACACTATATTTATCATTCCCCACCCACTGTTCTCTTTAAGCTCTATGCACTGGTCATTCTTGTGTTATTTGTGGCAGTTCTTAGGATAAACACAGAAAATTTCAAGGTTAAGTTTGATGAAGAATTGAGCAGCTATTTGTGGGAAGTAATATAAGCAAGTGATAATCAAAGTGCTCATTAGTGCGATGTTCTTCATTGTCAGATGAGAGGAGATTCTTTGCAGCAAAATTTCCCGGTCCTATTAAACTACATTTTGCCATTTCAAAGAGTAATGGTTAGTGGTGGGCGAATGGGCAACTTTTCCCAAAAATTTGCAAAACGGTGAACTCAAATTTTTTTGGATGAGCAACAATATTTTTCACCCATTGGAGTCTATGGGTGTCTTTTTCCTGGTAAAACCTGCCAAAATGCCTTATTGGAGCAGCTTGTATTCAATGCTTCATATGACCACTGACAAAGTAGAAATTCTAGGTTAACAGTAGTTAGTCTACATAGGTGAGATACAGATACATCAGCTTTATGTAGTTCATCCAAAAGAAGTTTTCATCTGTTACTGGATAAGAACTGAAAGACACTTAGCAGGGTTCAATCCAACTATCATATTGAAGCCATTTCTTGTAAACGGCTTGTGAAATCAATCTAAGTACAATAAGGGGGGTTATTTATTAAAACTCAACCTTTTTTCACTTTATTTGAAAAAAAGAAATCTGACCAAACTCCCAAACCCAAACGCGCTTAATTTACCAATAATTATTCTTAATATAATTGGAGCGACAAAGTCGCAACAAAATTGTCCATCAATTTAAATCATGCAACTTTTTCTAATTGTTTGAAAACTCAAATTTATTGAGTTGTTGCCCAAAATACTTGAATTTATCAGATTATTGAATGAAAACCAGAGCAAACAGGCCAAAACGATTGAGAATCCTGGAGGTAAAAAACATGTTCCAATTGTTAAAGGGACCATCTGCCATTCGAGTTTCTTTTTCCCTTTAAAAATTTGGATTCTTTGCCCTTTAAAACTCAACCAGAAAATTCTGAAGCTTGATTTAATAGGCTCCTAAATGTCTAAGTCCCTTGGTTAGTGGAGTTCTCTTATCTTCAGTTTTTTTAATTATTCAACATTTCTGTACGGAGTCCTTTGAAATGACATTTGAAAGAAATCTGTACTGATCATGTTCTGAATTCATATTCATTTGGTTTCCTGACATGGCTTATGATTTTCTATTAATAAAATGAACACTGGCACACACCCAGGTCACACGTATGGCATAAAAATCGAATAATTAATTCAATGAACCTAATGCCTGCACCTAAATTTATGCAAGAATCTTTATATCCAAAATCAGCTTTTTAAAGGTAGCATGTAATTTTCAGGGATGTGCTTATTCTTATTACTACACCCTACCCGCCCAGTATCGTACTACACAATCAGTCATGGGCTGCAACATCCGTCAAAAATCCACACCCTACTGCCATTTGGTACATAATCAGCAAACACTGCACCTTACTTCATCTGACCTCTGTGGAATTCTTCCCTCTGATCTATTTTTGTTCACCAACACAATTTACTGAGGTTAATCATCTTGTCTCCAGGGATATGCTGTTATAGTGTCACAATCACAATCAATGACTAAACCTGAAACACTTTACATACCTCCCAACTGTCCCATTTTAAGCAGGACAGTCCCACTTTTGACAGCTCAACCTGTAGTCCAGTGTTTGTACTGAAAATACCCTACTTTCTCTGCACTGAACAGCCAGAAAAAGAAACAACGTTTCTAACTTAATTGGCTTTTGGCAGAGAGCCCAGAACAGCTAACAGGTGCAGCTACGATAGTTTGTAACAATTTTGAGATAAGCAAATAAGTAATTGTAACAATTTAGATAAGGAGGTCCCTTGGGAGAAGTTAGACTCACAGCTTAAAGGGCATTTCACCTTCATTAGCCAAACTGTAATAACTGAAAAAAAACATAGAAATATGTTCAAATTTACATAACCTGACAAATTTTGTAAAATGATATTAAAGATAATGGATAGCACACCCGATTTGACAAGCAAAATTAATTTATTACAAAAAAGAAAAAAATAAGCAAAAATAATAAAAGGCCTGCCTTTTTGATTATTTGTTTATTTTGTGCATCTGAGGAAGACCTTTAAGGTCGAAACGCGTTGGGCTCACCTTTTCATTTTTAATTATGTTTTGTATATTATTTTTGCTTATTTTTTTCTTTTTTGTAATAAATGAATTTTGCTTGTCAAATCGGGTGTACTATCCATTATCTTTAATACCTGTAATTCGTTATGGAGACCCTTATGGGGAGTCACCTATGGATCAGCACCCCATAGTTCGATGTAAGGGTGTGCGCCTTCTCCCTTTATTTTGTAAATTTTGTAAAATGAACATGGTAATTAGGGGGGGTGGCACAAAAATGGGTGTGGTCAAAAAATTGTCCCTCCTTTTTATTTCCAAAATGTTGGGAGTTATGCACATTTTTTTGGACCCGAACCCGACCCGTACCCGCAACCTGCAATCCGCAACCCGCAATCCGCAACCCGGACCAGCAACCCGCATTCTTACCCGCTTGCACCCGCTACCCGACCCTACCCGCAAGTACCTTATCCGCAACCCGGACCTGCGACCCGCTGACCATCAAGAATCAGGAAGTGCTGTCATTGCAAACCGGAAGTGACATCATCGGAAGTAGTCGTGATCATTAAAAAAGGAGTAAAACAGGACGTGCTGTCATTGTAAACCGGAAGTGACGTCATCAGAAGTAGACGTGGCCAGAAGAAAGGAGTCAATATCGATATTGAGAAGACCCACGGCCTGACCCGCAACCCGCAGAACTGCTGACCCGCAGGTATACCCGCACCTGGAACTTCTAAACGCAACCCGCAGGTTACCGCAGGTTTTTGCGGGTAACCCGCGGGTACCCGACCCGCTGCAGGACTCTACTCTCTTTCTCTGGGTCCCTTACTGTTCTATCCACTGGCCATTCTGACTTTTGTGCATTGTTTAAAATTAAAACGACACTATGACAATGCTTGCAGAATTCTTCCTTATCCAGGAATGACTATTGGAATGATGATACAGGAACACATATTCTATACCATCTTCCCTATACTATGTATGCCATTTATCACATATTATAACACACAAGAACAATGAATTACAGATAGCTTTACCTTAGCATCATCAGTTCTACAGTTATTATTCTATGCCAGTCAGCTAAGCTTTGATCACTGCTACCATATGCAATGGAATAAACATAATGCCCCCCACAGGAAACCAGTGCCTACAAATATATGAGGAATCATATTAAGAAAATTCTGGTAAGACTGGGCATATTCCTCTCTGTTTCCCAGTTCTCTAGCACAACCTCAAACTTTCAGCACCTTAGGTCCCTACTGAATTTTCAACATTTGGCCTAATGATGTCACAGGCAAGATCTGCTGCTAGACAACTAATTCCCCTCACTAGCTCCGAACCAAACATAATAATTTAAATATCCAGCTGCACAGGTATTTACAACGAAAACAGGCCTTGAGGGTTGCTTTTCAAAACTTTAACTGCAGACATATTTCCCTATGAGGGCCCTTTGTATAAGACTCTGATATATAGATACCTCCCAACATTTTGGAAACAAAAAGGAGGGACAAAAAAAGTTACGCCCACGCCCATTTTTTTTCATTTTACAAAATTTGGCAGGTTATGAAAGTTTGAACATATTTGTGTTTTTTTTCTTCCAGTTATTACAGTTTTGCTAATGAAGGTGAATTGCCCTTTAAGCTGCGAGTCTAACTTCTCCCGAGTCCTGTTATATTATATTGTTACAATTACTTATTTGCTTATCTCAAAATTGTTACAAAAGTATTTTATGTGCAGCTGTTGCTGTTCTGGGCTCTCTGCCAAAAGCCAATTAAGTTAGAAACATTGTTTCTTTTTCTGCCTGTTCAGTGCAGAGAAAATTGGGACTTTCCAGTACAAACGAGGGACTGTGGGTTGCGCTTTCAAAAGAGGGACTGTCCCTCTAAAAATGGGACAGTTGGGAGGTATGTATATGTACAAACAGCACCAACTTGAGAATGATATACGTCTATATTATAGTGTCAAATATTAAAGTCATACTCTACAGGGATGACCCTTTTATGCCTGTTGCTTATAATTCTATGTAGTTTGGTACATAATGGTTAATTAAACAAAATTTAAAAAGTACAGGGCTAAAGCTAGGATCTTTTGAATGCTTGTAGTTGTGTAAAGACATTTTCCAAGGCCAGTGCAAAAACCATAAATATGTCTTGCACGCAATTGCATACCTCCCAACTGTCCTGTTTTCTGCAGGGGTTTTTTTGACAGCTCAGACCGCAGTTCCAGGTTTCTTACTGAAATGTTGGGAGGTATCAAAATACCACAATACATATACCAACGAGTTTTCATGGTAATACCAACTGGAGGTAGAATGTTGATGTGTAACAAAGATAAGAATAAAGATACACCGTGCAATAGGGTTAGCACACCACTAGATGGAGCTAGTAACTATAAAAATAGAAATAATAAACTTCAAGCATAAAACAGGCTTAGATTGATTTTTACTTTACCGCTATAAACTACAACTAATAAAATTATGAAAGCACTGTTGTAGATTCTTAATAAATTCTTTCATATATGAAAATAAAGCAAGCTGACCACTAAAATATGAAGTACATTGCCTTGCCAAATATTCATAGCATTCAGCAATTTAATTTGGTCTAATGTGCCAATTAATATAGCACAGCACTAACACAACTATAACTATATAATTAATGGTCCTTATCAAAATGAATCATTATTCCTTTAAAATACTACAGCCTGAGGTGATAAGAAGTCAGCACTCCAGTTGGCGAAAACAGTATTTTTTTTTTTCAGAAATAGGTCCCGCTGAGTGCTGTGTCCTGGGTTCCCAGTGCAGGCTGCCATGCTGGGGTACACACATGGCAAGAGCATCATCTGATACCCAATCATGCATATTTTGAGTGTGTTGGGATATTTGTGCATGTGTGTGGCCCAGCATAAAAAAAAATTTATTTTTCCCCCATCAGAAAGGTGCGTTAGGTGATAGGTGCCCTTAAAGTAAAGTTTGCAACATATATATTATTTTCAAGGATATTTTCCTATTAACAACACAAACAGCAAAAATGATACAAGATGATTGATTCTAAAACAATTCTAGGGAAAAAATACATGTACTTTAGACCTAATTTAACACTGAATGCTGTGTTTTTTCAGATCAGTTCCAGCATAACTGCATCCACAAGGAGAAGTGGTGTCCAATGCGTCATGCGATTCACTTCTGTTTTGACACATCAGGCGCATTTACTCTGTGATCCCGTCATTTCTGGTGCTGCCAAAATTACATTGGCTCACGTTTCTTCAAGCTTAAGGGCACGGCCAGACATGGCGTTTTTGCTGCGTTTTTACGTTACGTTTTTAAAAAAAGAACAGCCAGATGTAAATACGCATAAACTGCACTACCACTGAAACTAATGGAAAACGCACTATGGCAATTCACACAGGGTGCTTGCAAGCTGATATCCGCCACAGGACGCCAGTATTGGCGTTTTTAGTAGATACTGTCTTAGAAAGTCAGAGGTAAAGGTGGCCATACACTATAAGATCCACTCATTTGATAAGGTACCAAACAAGTGGATTTTAACCCAATATGCCCACTAACAGCTGAGCAATACTGGGTGAATCCAAATGATTGGATTACAATACTGTGAATGGCCACTGACGGATCACAGGACCACATCAATTAGCTGATGCGATCCTGGATCACTGAAAAAAAACGCTGCCGAATCAGTCTAAAAGACCAATATCAACAGATTTAATCTGCCCATGTCTGGCCACCTTTATTCTGATTATTTTCTTTAGGATTTATACTGATTTATACTGGCACACCTATTATTCATTTTATATATTCATTTTAGTGTTATACTGGCAAATCTACGGTTAATATGCTCTTTCTCCATTTTAATTAGGGATTATATCGGCACGTCCGGGATTAATATGCACATTATCCATTTTGTAAAGTAATTATACTGGGACATGTGGATTGTGTTGAATTTAAGGGTGCAGCCATGCTGGGGGCCCATTTGCGTTTTTGCCCAGGGCCCACCAATGCCTTGGTTACACCATTATTACTTACTCTCTCATAGTTCCTATTTCAGGGATGGAGTTTATCCACACCTGCTAGTATTCCTATTGTGTGGTCAGAGCTATTATTTTTATGGCACACATCTAAGTGACATCATTTTTGTTGGAGGATTATAATATTTCCAGGGGAACGTTATGAACCGTCTAGCCCAGGGCCCACTGATTTGGGGGGACCCCACTGTATGTTCTTCACAAATTTACAATTTTTTTTTGTGCTGCATGAGGAGCAGACAGCCAAACAGAAAGAGAGCACAAGAAGCCGTGGGAGCACAAGAACACTTGGCTACTGGTATTCTGGCCATTCATTGGCCATTTTCAGCATGGTAGTGAATTAAAGCTTTTCAAAGATATTTCTACATTTTTATTGCATCAGTGGTGTAACAGTTTACTGTAAGGTACTACAATTGCTGTAAAGAGCAAGAACTTGTATAAGTTTATCCATTTTGATGTACGTTCATTAACAATTTTCAGTTTTAAAGTTATCAATACATGTTATTGCTACTGAAAGCCGTATCTGTCTGGCTGTCAATATTCTCTGCACGTTTGGTTCTAGGGGTGAGCGATATATTTTGCCATGTTTCAGTGAGAAAAATAATGCCCGTAATGGATAGTTTAAAAATGTGTGGTTTAAAAAATTGTCATGCCAAAAAAAAAAAAAAAAACACTCCATTGACTTCAATGCGTTTGGCAATTTTTTGGGTCAAGTTTCTACCAAATCTAGTTCTGACTCCTACAACAATGTAGAAGAATTGCTTCAAGAAACAACACAGAGAAGAGAAAGGGATAAACAAATATTGCAATTTGATGTACAGGTATGGGATCCGTTATCAGGAAACCAGTTATTCAGAAAGCTTCAAATAATGGAAAGGCCGTATCCCATTGGCTCCATTTTATCCAAATAATACAAATTTTCTCTGTGATAATAAAATAGCACCTTGATATATCATTAATCCTTATTGGAAGCAAAGCCAGCCTTTTAAGTTTTTTTATTGTTTACATGATTTTCTAGTAGACTTAAAGTGGACCTGTCACCTACACATAAAAACTGCATAATGAAAGTCCTTTCCAAATTAAATATGGAACCCCAATTTTTTTTCCATTAAAACATCCATACCTGTTATAAAGGTGTTTAAATATGTAAACTGTCAATCAAATATTACCTGTCCCGCCTCTATGCCCGTGGCATAGAGGAGGGGCAGTCAATTACTTTCACTTTCCATTCAGCACTTCCTAGATGTCACTGCTCTCCTCACATTCCCGCTTCCATCCTCAGGCTCTATAATTGTGTAAGGCACTGCACATGGACATTAGGTCCCCCATTCTGGTGCATACACAGGATTTTGGGGTGATACACAATTTCCCTTAATAACCGTGTCCACAAAATGGCAGCTGCCTGCTTGCTGTGATTGTATAATTCCAAGACTGAAGGAAACAAAATTTAAATAATAAATACAGTGTAAGTAAAGTTTATTTTGCTCAACTAACATGATAGAAAATAATTTGAAATTATTTCTTAGGGTGACAGGTCCCCTTTAAGGTATAAAGGGCTAATTAACAGAAAGATCTATTATTCAGAAAACCCCATGTCCTGAGCATTATGGATAACATGTCCCATACCTGTACAAATAATGTAAAAAAAAAATGTGTACATTTTTAGAATTACATTTCCTTAGATAATAAATGTTATTAGGTGTGTTTGTTTGATCATCTTCCAAACACTTTTTTTCAGTTCAGTTATTTTCAGATTGTTCACCAGAAATAAAGACTTTTTTAGTTGCTTTCCATCTTTTATTTTTTACAATTTTTCCAGAATTAAAATATTAATATTTGTGTCGCTGATGTTTCAGTCTGGCAGTTCAGTAATGTAAGTCCAGATTCTGAAATATCATAATTTGTCACATTAGTTGATACATTTCTCAGCAGCATCTGTGGAATATTAGCAACTATTGTTCTGCTCAGCAGGGACAAAGATAAGAAATGTATTAATTACAGTATCAATTTAGAACAGTTAGAGTGTAAAGTGACCCCTCTTCCAGAGCTGCTTTAGGAAGATATAAAAAGGTGAAAATTTTAACTTTAAACTTCAATTTTAGAAAGACAGTCACAAATAGAAAATAGAAAGTAAATGAAACAAGTTATTTCTGGTTTACTATATGAAAACAGTTGAACTGAAAAAGTGTTGGAAGGTGAAGAACCCGTTTAAAGTTTCTTCCTCATTGCTACTACCACTAATTATACATAGAATTAAAGAGACACAAATATTTTAAAAGATTGCGTTTTTATTCAAATCCCATTTGGCACAGCAATTTGGGGTGTATTCCTTCTTCCAGCAGTCTATACACCTGTGTTTAATGTATGTCCACCACTTCTTGATATTAGAAAATATTTAAAGTCTCTTCACAAAAGTCATATATAAAAACGATTCATTCATTTTATGCTCACGTCAGTCATTTGATTTCCTTTATAACCTGTAAAGTAAAAAAACATGTATACACATAAGAACATAAATAAAAAGGGGGAAAGCACAAAAGGACAGAAGTATTATCACAAGATAGTAACCTTAGAACACTCTCCAAAGTACTGTATGATGACTTTCCTCAATTTCAGACAATTTTGGGGCAAAAATCTACTGGCCACCAAAATGTCTAGAGGTTGACCGGTTTTACCAATATTTATTGAACATATTGTATACGTATTAGCGTCTTATGGGGCCCCTATACTTCCTGGCCCCCCTCTGTAGTTACGCCCCTGGTGACGGCCACCTTTTGAAACGGTAGAGACCGGGCAGCCTGTGATGTCAGGGGTGGGCAGTGACATAGATGGGCGAGCTGTGACATCAGGGGGCGGGGCTACGACACTGCAATTGGTCGATCGCCGTGTCAATCAAGAGATACATTTCCCTTATTTGGAAAACCAGGCAAGAAGTTTTGACCCGGGCAGCCCTTCCTATGACGGATGAATCTGTCCCATTTTACTTAATGGAAAAATTTGCAAATCAGTGGATTTTGAAAAAGATGTATCTTAACATATTTATTTTCTTTTAGCTGTTTTTTTTTCACTGCACATATTGTACTAGTTTTGGGCTACTTTTGAAGTGACTCGTGGCTAGTTTTGTAGCTGGTTTTGAAAATTAGACCTGGCAGCCCTGATGCCAGAGCCTATTCTGACTCCCAGTACAGAATTGATTGGGGAATAACTCAGAGTTTAACTGGGGGAGGCGTGATAAAAAAAACAACTTTTCAGTATCACGGAAAACTTAGACTGAGGAGGGAGCAAGGTGCGCGTTTTGCACACAAATGTCCCAAAATGGACACCGTAGCCCTGACTGACAGGAGAAGTAATAGCCCCACAACATCTCTCACCTCCTCAGTAGAAAACCCGACAGCGCAGACAGTAGTCCCGGTATTCTGCAGCTTTAGGAGAGATCTATTCTCTTCTGTGTCTCTACGAGTTTGTGCTGCAGCCTCTTTTTCTTCCAGTCCAGGTATTTTCTCCGGACACGGTTTGCTTGCCAGCCCACCAGCACCCCAGAGGCGAAAGACAGGAGCATGGCTACCTGCAGAGTGCGCTCAGACACCTCGCCCATAGCGCTCGCACCGATTACCCACAGGGAAAGAAAATCAGATTACTCTCCGCAAGGTCACACTTCCGACTCTACTGCTGAAGAGCAGCTGCTACGGCACGCCTCATGGTACAAAATTGTAGCACAACTAATGCACGTTTCATCATTGGCCGGGGACACGGCGTCAGTTTTGCCCTCAGGCTTTGCTGGTATTTAGCACGACTCTTTCATACTTGCTTTACGTGCAGAGCGTGTGGAAGGTGTATGGACCCCTGTCTGAGCTGGTGCTGTCCTGCCTCTGCCTGCCATGCACATCTTATGCCTTTAATATATTTTTTAAATGTTTGCTTAAAATATTCCAGTTTTTTTGGAATGAAGCAGAGTATGTCATGTCAGTATTAGCAGAGTGCATGCAGGACTGTTCTGTAATCATTAATTGCAATGAAATTGGCTTCAGGGAAGGCTATCTCTTGTAAGGCTTGTCCAGGGTTGTACTGGGGGGGCCGGGGTCAGGGTGTGGTGTTCATGCAAATGGCCTGTAGATGTCACTGTGCTCAGACTTATACTGTGCATACTTCCTGTCCTGAAAGTTAAAGTTACTGTTGTGTAATGGCTGCATGAGCCTGCTGCTAATAAAGCACTGTTTTACTCTACGCATCCTCGGCTACCCAAAACATAACACGGGGCCCACCGAGACTCCTGTCCAGGGTCCCCCTCCAGAGGTCCCCCTTACTGCGATGCCACGCATGCGCAAAAGAAGGTGCGCCGTTCACGTGCGTGAAAGGAGCTACGCTGCACTAGGCCTGGCCGGTAAAAATGATGGTTGATCCCAATGTTATTAATAGGGAAAAAGATAGATATATAGGAGGGCAGCTATCATTTTCTGGAAAGGGTGGCAATCCTATGCCGCACGCATGCAAGACGGCGCTGCACGTCGCCTCAAATTGTATTTTTTTTTTTTGTAGGATCAGGAGAGGGGGTCTGGCCTGGCGGGGTCCCATTACGGCGTTTAGAAGCTTTGTGCTTAAAGACAGAGACATAGGCTCAGATTCAGGAAGATTAGTTGCCCAGCGGGATGACAATTCCGCGCGCTTCGTTTTCCGAAGTTGCCTCACGAGGAAACTTCGGACAAGTTTGGAAAACGAATCAATCTGAGTGCCATCTGATTCTAGCCAGAGGCAGGCAGTTCGTGGAGATTAGTTTGCCCCAAAGAAGCGATTTATCACGGGGTGACTAAATCTTCCCGAATCAGAGCGTGTGCCTCTGCCCTTTAGGAGTTGTTTACGTTTGAGTTAACTTTTAGTATGATGTAGAATCTAGAGTGATATTATGAGACAATTTGTAGTTGGTTTTTATTTGTGGTATTTCGCTTTTTATTCAGTAGCTCCCCGGTTTGCAGTTTCAGCAAACTAGTTGCTAGGGTCCAAATTACCCTAGCAATCATGCACTGATTTGAATAAGAGACTGGAATATGAATAGGAGAGGCCTGATTAGAAAGATGAGTAATGCAAAGTAGCAATGACAATACAGTTGTTGCCTTACAAAGCATTTGCTTTTAGATGGGGTCAGTGACCCCCATTTGAAATCTGGAAAGAGTCAGAAGGCGGCAAATAATTAAAAAACTATACAAAAAAATAAACAACGAAGACCAATTCAAAAGTTGCTTTGAATTGGCTATTCAATAACATACTAAAAGTTAACTTACAGGTTAACCCCTTTAATCGTAGTTTGGACACAATTCTTGCAGGTATAAAAAAAAAAACTAATTTACAACATGGTTACATCCCATCTAGGATATTTAGGGACATATTTAGCAATGGGTGAAAGTATAGTACTCCACAATGTTTTGTGTTTTGTGGTATTTATAGCACCAAAACGCTGGGAAAACATGTTTTTTTCAAAATGCAACATATAAAAAGGCTGCTCGAGCAGAATTCTGCACTGAAATCTGTTTTTTAAAAGAGCAGAATTTTAATCCACAACCACTAGAAATACAGGGCAAGTGAGAAACTTTTAAAGAGACCCTGTGACCTCCAAGTTACCCAGTTCAGACAACTTCAAGTATAAGAAAGTGTTACAACAACTTAAAACATAACTTTTACTCAAAATAGGGTTAAAAAATACACACACCACTACAAAAAAAACCATGCCTTATCTGACTCCATTAAACATATATGGAAGTCTGGGACCATGTCCCTAAAATCACCCATAAAAACAGGCATGCGATGGCACGGTGGGCAAACAAACAAGTGTTGTCAGCGTTTGAGTCACCGCCTGACACCCACAGTGAAACAGTATTAGTCCAGCTCCATTAGCTCATCCCCAGACCTCCCTTCCTTTAATTCCCCAGTGTCCAAATTCTGCCTGACTACGTAGGGAGCAAGTGGGAGCTAATCACCCACCGTCCACCTATGCCACAAGCCCGACGCGTTTCGCCGTCTATACCGGCTTCTTCAGGGGCATAAGAAGCCGGTATAGACGGCGAAACGCGTCGGGCTTGTGGCATAGGTGGACGGTGGGTGATTAGCTCCCACTTGCTCCCTACGTAGTCAGGCAGAATTTGGACACTGGGGAATTAAAGGAAGGGAGGTCTGGGGATGAGCTAATGGAGCTGGACTAATACTGTTTCACTGTGGGTGTCAGGCGGTGACTCAAACGCTGACAACACTTGTTTGTTTGCCCACCGTGCCATCGCATGCCTGTTTTTATGGGTGATTTTAGGGACATGGTCCCAGACTTCCATATATGTTTAATGGAGTCAGATAAGGCATGGTTTTTTTTTGTAGTGGTGTGTGTATTTTTTAACCCTATTTTGAGTAAAAGTTATGTTTTAAGTTGTTGTAACACTTTCTTATACTTGAAGTTGTCTGAACTGGGTAACTTGGAGGTCACAGGGTCTCTTTAAAAGTTTCTCACTTGCCCTGTATTTCTAGTGGTTGTGGAGTATGAGTTCTTTAATGAACATTATCCTGCAGACAATTCAGGTGTACTATCTAATTACACTCATAAATTGAAGTAAAGCAGAATTTTAATATTTCATTTTGAAATTTGGCATGGGGCTAAACATATTGTCAGTTTCCCAGGTGCCCTCGTGTCATGTGACTTGTGTTCTGATGAATTTCAGTCACTTTGTACTGCTGCACTGCAAGTTGGTAGTGATAACACTCCCTCCCCAGCAGCCCATCAGCAGTACAATGGGTAGCTAACCAGATAGCAGCTCCCTGACACCTCTGCTGAAGGATTTGTTTGCATTGTTAGCCCCACCTAGTGGTAGACATGATAATAGTACATAGGTCGTCGTAAATACAATGGGAAGGAGGAGAGACAATACAGTTGTCTCAAGTCAGTTCCATCCTGAAGTGCTGGCTCCTTCTCAAAGCTCAGAATCAGACACAATACCTGTGGTTTTTTTTTTGTGATTTTTAATACGATGCAATGAAACTTTTTTTTTATATATATAAAAAGCATGGATATAGAGACATTTTTGAATTTGTAGTTTTACATCTGTTTGGTCACTAGAGGTCTCTTACATGCTATAGTATTTACTATATATCTACTAAATTCTGTGATCCAGCCTCTTTTGTGGATTACAATACCTGATTGGCTGCCTCCACACCAATATTACAGTTAAATAAAAATAAATTTGTTGGTTCAAGAATAAAATTTTAAATGGTAGAATGAATTATTTGCAATGTAAACAGCGTAATTTAGAAATAAAAAGTAAACCAGAAAAATCATGACAGAATGTTTTTATTCCATTTTATTTACTGTTTGAAAATGTATATGTAATGTACACACACACACACACACACTGCCTTATTTGTTTATTAAAGCTAAAACTTTAAACAAACCCATTTCTTGTATAAAAGTGTGTGTACCTGTACTCTTAGTTTACAGAAACAAAAGGTTTGTTGAAATGCCAATTACCCATTTGGCTGCTGGCAGCAGACCCAACATCACATGCACCAAAAACCAAATGGCACAGTGAATTGGATGGGTAATTGATTTACTTCCTTTGAAATATCTTTGAATGGCAGTCTTAAGCTAGATATTTTCGGACCGTGTGTGGAGAGTCCCAACATTTTCCGTCCGGCGGAGATCGGTCGTTTGGTTGATTGGACAGGTTAAAAGATTTCTGTCGGCTGTAGGTAATATCTCTGCATGTATTGCCGATCATATGATTTTCAGAGGGAGACTGTCACCAGCTTTGGTCGGACATAACTTTCATACGATTGCTGTCAGGGGCAGAACATTGCTGATTTGTTCTTTTGTACTTTATTTGATCGCAAAGGTTAGTGGCAGGTTGGGAGATTGAGAAGTCCGATCGTACGCTGATTTGTACAATAGGATCTTAGCGTCTGTGGCCAGCTTTATCGATATGATAATCTCTGGGAACACCCACAGGAACCCTGCACATCAGCAGGTCAAGTGCAGAACTCTCTTATTAAATAGCTTGTTGTGTCTTACACCTCCTGCAAGTCCAATAGGCACCCCTAATTTGAGGAAAGGTCACAAAAGCCTGGGGCAGCATAAAGTTAGGGGTGGCATGATGCTTAGATGTCTTTGAATTTGCTTGTTCGTTACAGAGTACTGGGAGCTAGGCAGGAGATTTTGTCATCTATTTGATTCTACCAATCTGTCACTACAAGCATAATCGAGCTCACACATGAGGAGGTGTTTAGAGGGCAAAATGCACCCAGTGAGTCTAGAGGTGTGCTTTTGTACAAAGCCAGCCCTGGCAACAGGCAGAATTGGTGCAGAGTGGTAGCATAGATGAGCACAAGAGGCACAATCACTTGGATATGGCATTTAAAGGTGTGGTTCACCTTTAAGTTAACCTTTAGTATGTTATTGAATGGCCAATTCTAAGCAACTTTTCAACTGGTCTTCATTAGTTAATTATCGACTTCTGACTCTTTTCAGCTTTCAAATAGGGGGTTCACTGACCCCCATCTAAAAAACGAATGCTCTGTAAGCCTACAAATTTATTGTTATTGCTACTTTTTACTAGGTATGCACCGTATCCAGGAATCGGTTCGAGGATTCAGGCCAAGATTCAGCCTTTTTCAGCAGGATTTGGATTTGGCCTAATCCTTGTGCCTGGTCGAACCGAATCCGAATCCTTCATATGCAAATTAGGGGCAGGAATTGAAATCACGTGACTTCATCAAAAAACAAGGAAGTAAAAAAATATCTTTCCACTTTTTCGTTTCTTGCCCCTAATTTGCATATGCAAATTAGGATTTTGATTCTACTTTTTACGACTCATCTTTCTTTTCATGACCTCTCCTATTCTTGTTCAAATCAATAATTTGGACCCTAGCAACCAAAATTGCTGAACTTGCAAAGTGGAGAGCTGCTAAATAAAAAGCGAAATAACTCAAATACCAAAAATGAAAACCAATTGCAAATTGGCTCAGAATATCACTTTCTACATCATACTAAATGTTAAATTAAATGTGAACAACCCATTTAATGGTACCTATCCTGCACTGAAAGGCAGCAGTGCAAACCACTGAGCCACTATCATTGATTCAATTTTTCCCTCAGCATAATTCCCCTTTCACTGACAACTGAAACTTCCCATTAAGATATACAAGAAAGGTTGTTCCTCAGTCATTATGTTATGAATTTGGTTTCATCATTTTACAGAACTTGTAAGAAATTGTTAGAACTGATGTGGGGGGTTTTCAAAACAGGGGAAACTATCCAGTAACAATAAACACTTTTTCGTTCTCTTCTGCTTTGCAGCTTCCTTTAAATAAACATATGTACTACAGCAGTTAATATATGACTCTGATTGTAGAACAAAGGCATCCTGTTTGCATTGGTATTCTGTGAAGTAATGGCCATGACAAATGTTATGCTGACATAGCTGGCCTTTACCATATTTTACTTGCATAGCCTCACCTGTATTTTCAGTTGTCATATTGTAAAAGCTTACAGTACCTTCATATTATTAAATAAAAGCAGGTAGAGTCCTGCATCGGGTCGGGTACCCGCGGGTTACCTGCGAAACCCTGCAGGTTGCAGGTAGAAGTTTCGGGGGTGGGTATAGACGCAGGTTGGTGGGTTTGTGAGCTGTGTGTCTTCTCAATAGCGAGTTTTACTCCATTTTTTCTGATCGCGGCTACTTCTAATGATGTCACTTTCGGTTTACAATGACATCACTTCCTGTTTCTTGATGGTCAGCGGATCGGGTTGCGGATAAGTTACTTGAGGGTTAGGTTAGGTAGTGGGTCCAAGCGGGTAAGTATGCAGGGTGTGGGTTGCGGGTCGGGTTCCGATTTTACAAATTGGTTCCACGCAGGACTCTACATGCAGGCATGCACATACAATAAACACAAGATGTACTTGTTTCCTACTTATGTTTCTTGTACTTAGTATTTTCATTGTTAAATTGGATTGACAAAAAGACCAAAGTCCATCAAGTTCAATCCATCCAAATGAACCCCAGTGCACATACTGTACATGCACACACTCATACCAAACTATATTTACACTCACATACATAAAATATATATACCAATATCTCATAGTAGGTTAGGCTAAAAAAAAGTTCAGCCTTTCAAGTCTATATATAACCTGCCTAACTGCTGATATCTGTACTAAAGAGCTGATTTTTCAAAAATCCAGTTGGCGTCTTTTTCTCGATTCGAGAAAAATGTAGAGAAAAAAAAGAATGCGCAAGTATTTTCTGAAACCTTGAACAGCCAAAATTTATTAATGAAAAAAAACACGAAAAATCTCTAGAAAAAAACTTGGCAAGCAAAAGCTGGCAAGGTTATATAGAAGTCAGTGGTAACCACTATTTTCTATGGCATCTAACTTTTTTTTTCCCTTGTCAGCATTTTTAATGAACTTGTATTTTGATAAATTAATTGATTTATTTTAGAATATAGTATCACAATTGCCTTTGATATTATGTCTGTCCACGAACTGCAAGCCACTCTTAAAAGCATCAGCAGAATCAGCCATCACAACATCCCCCGGCAGTGCATTCCACAACCTCGCTGTCCTCAATGTGAAGAACCACCAACGTTGCTTCAAATTAAAGTTCTTTTCTTCTTCTGAAGGTAGCAAGCAATGTCCTACATAGTAACATAGTACCTTAGTAAGTTAGGTTGAAAAAAGACACACGTCCATCAAGTTCAACCTTTTTACTTTTTTTAACCTGCCTAACTGCCAGTTGATCCAGAGGAAGGCATAACACCCCACCTGAAGCCTCTCCAATTTGCCTCAGAGGGGGGAAAAATTCCTTCCTGACTCCAAAATGGCAGTCGGACTAGTCCCTGGATCAACCTGTACTATGAGCTATCTCCCATAACCCTGTATTCCCTGACTTGCTAAAAAGCCATCCAACCCCTTCTTAAAGCTATCTAATGTATCAGTCTGTACAACTGATTCAGGGAGAGAATTCCACATCTTCACAGCTCTCACTGTAAAAAACCCCTTCAGAATATTTAGTTGTAACCTCTTTTCTTCTAATCAGAATGGGTGATCTTGTTCACTGGTAAATAAAGCATTAGAGAGATTATTATATGATATTATATGATGGGGACCAAAACTGTACGGCATATTCTAGATGGGGCCTTACCAGTGCTCTATAAAGTGGAAGAATGACCCCTTCCTCCCTTGACTCTATGCCCCTTTTAATACAGCTCAAGACCTTATTTGCCCTTGATGCTGCTGACTGGCATTGCTTGCTACAGCCAAGTTTATTATCTACAAGGACTCCAAGGTCCTTTTCCATAATGGATTTGCCTAGTGCAGTCCCATTAAGGGTATAAGTGGCTTGGATATTTTTACATCCCAGGTGCATGAATCTCATTTGCCACTTAGCTGCCCAGATTGCTAGTTTGTCAAGATCGTGTTGTAAGAATGCCCTATCCTGGATGGAGTTTGTTGGGCTGGATAGTTTTGTGTCACCTGCAAACACTGATACATTACTTACAACACCCTCCCCTAAGTCATTAATGAGCAAGTTAAATAAAAGTGGACCCAAAACCAAGCCCTGAGGGACCCCACTAAGAACCTTACTCCAAGCAGAGAATGTACCATTAACAACCACCCTCTGTACTCGATCCTGTAGCCAGTTTCCTATCCATGTGCAAACGGCTTCATTAAGCCCAACGGGCCTTAGTTTATAAAGCAGTCGTTTGTGGGGCACGGTATCAAACGCTTTGGCAAAATCCAAATAGATCACATCTACTGCCCTCCCACTGTCCAGCATCTTACTCATCATAAAAAGAAATCAAATTTGTCTGACATGACCTATCCTTCATAAAGACAGTAGGTACACGGATCCACACACACACTAGTTTCTGCAGCAGGGGACAGTGCCCCTCTCTTTTTATTATATTATCACCAATTGATCAATGTTTCGGGGGGTTTAAACTCCCTTCATCAGGATCCTTCCTTTATCCTTCATAAAGCCATGCTGATTGCTGCTCATAATGCCATTCACCAGGACATTTTGAATGTGATCCCTTAACAAGCCTTCAAATAATTAGCCCACCACCGATGTCAAACTTACTGGCCTATAATTGCCAGGCTGAGATCGTAATCCCTTTTTAAATATTGGAATGACATCAGCTTTTCTCCAATCCATAGGTAACATACCAGATGAAAGCGAATCTGAGAAAATCAGAAATAGGGGCTGGTCTAAAATTGAACTAAGCTCTCTTAGTACCTGGGGGTGTATGCCATCAGGCCCTGGATCCTTGTTTACATTAATTTTTATTTAAGCTTTATGGATCATATCTATAAATTTCTGCTGCAATGGCTCATTTTATGGGAAAAAATATCCCCCGTTATCTGCCTATGTCCTTTAATGTACTTATAAAGAGTAATCATGTTCCCTCAGAAAGTAACCCCATCCTCAGTGCCAGGCCAGGTGGCCTAGGCCACCTGGCTGGTGGAGTGAAGACGCCCACGAGTGAGAAAAAAAATGCACACAAAAGCGCGAAATCTGAATAACATATTAACAAAACTCTACATGTAAATGTTAGGATAAGTGCATCACTTCAGCATATTAATTTACTGTAGATAAACCCAGAAAATAAATGGATTGAAATCCCTCTGTTTTCTAGAGAATCTTATGCACTGCCCACTATGGAAAGCAGATGGACTTGAAGTCTGAAAATCCATTAGTTCACAAAAGAACAATCTGGAGGTTACATTACACTGTGAGCCTAAGGGAGGTTAGAGAACTGGTCCAGCAATCTCGCAGACAGGCTATCATGGTTTCTAGTGATGTGCGGGCTGGCACCGATACCTGTAGGACCCATGAGCTGACTCATTCTGCGAGCCGCGGATGGCACCTGCCCTGCCCACCCCCTTATGTGACATCACAGATGGGTGGGTCAGACATAGGCCTATAAGTAGAAGTGCAGGACAGGTTAGGGTTGTGTGCAGATCTGGAGCAGGCAGGTTAGGGTCAGGTGCTGGTCACATTTTTTTTTTCAACCCACACTTCACTAATGGTGAAATCAGGCATGTCTATGCAAAAATAAAAATTACATATATCTCAGACTGGAAGTTCAGATAGTGTTTATTTATGTTTTCTACATAAGCCCAACTGAGCTTAATAAATAAAGGGAGGTATATTTTCCCTTTAAGTGATGAAAGCACAAAGGTAAGCCCTCACCTTGAGTATGCAGTGCAATTTTGGGCACCAATCCATATGAAGGATAGGAGAGGGACAAAGTGGAAGGGTGTAGCTAAAGTAGTTAAAGGCAAAATTGACATGAGGTTCAGCATCAAATGTAACTTTGCCAGCTGTCTGTCACCAATTCCCATTTAAAAGAATGTTCAACACTCTGGCAGATGTTGCCTGTGATAGCCAAGGGCAGTGTTACTGTGGTTCTCCTTAGGGTAAGGCCACACGAGGAGATTCGGAGAGATTTTGTCGCCTGGCGAATAATTGCCTTGTCTTTTGAGCGACTATCTCCCTGAACTGCCTCAGCGTTTTTCCCCATAGGCTACAATGAAAAGTCGCCTGCGATAATGCACACGCAGAGATGCGTCTTCAATAGTTGCCCAAAGTTGCCTCAGTGAGGCAATTTCAGGCGACTATAGAAAACGCATCGCCATGTGTGCATTAGCGCAGGCAACTTTTCATTGTAGCCTATGGGGAAAAATGCTGAGGCAGTTCAGGGAGATAGTTGCTCAAAAGGCGAGGCGATTAGTCGCCAGGCGACAAAATCTCCCTGAATCTCCTCGTGTGGACTAGCCCTTAAGATCAGCGGAAAGATCAAATCACTAGGGCTCTTACACACAAGTGGTTGTTCCTGCATTCCCTTTTTGTGCAGCTTTTATACGTTCTGATGTAAGGGATTGCAGGAGTAAATAGAACCCCTGCTTGCCAATCACTTGTCAATTACTTACAGTTCCGTAGGGAAGCTCCAAATGCAGGTGGAGTGAATGAGCCTTGGTGTATCACCATGAAACTGCAAGTGAGTTATAACATAAATTAAATAATAATAAAATAATCAAATAACATTAAATATCTGCCTCAAAGCATACATTCTGATTGGTAAAGTCATCGGACCTGTCCAATGAAAAATCTTTTTAGATTAAGGAAGAAAGGTTAATAATAATAAAAAAACACCCAAGCAAATGAAGTTTGTTTCCAAAGTTATTTATTTAGCTCTTGCTAGTAGATTTAAAGTATTTTTCTCATAGGCATACTGAAATAATAATCATAATCTAAGAGAAGAAGAGGGTGGTAGGCAAAACTCTGAACATTCTAAATATGCCTTATTTTTAACAACCAGTGGTAGATACAATGATTTCATTTGCGTGCTAGTTTCCCTTTAAACTCATCTTTTTCTGCAGAGAGTTGAAACCTGAGATATTCCCCTTTTCCTGCTGATCTGTTTCCTTTCCATCACATGACCCCCTTCCAAACTCTGGTTTATAGTGCAGGAGGGGAGCTGTGCTGTGAGCAGGGGAAGTGGTTGGATGATATTTTGGACTTGAGAATAACTTATGTACACTACAACAGGAGATTTTGCAGTAGTCTTACAGACAACAGCAGCAAAACCACTGTAGCACTGGATAGTCTTGGCAGAGCCGCATCCAGCTACCAGATCACATCCCAGGCTGGAGAGTTCTGTGTTTATGGAAGAAATGTCAGAAGCTGAAGTCACAAGTAATGGGAATTTCAGCAGGGGGGAGAACGGGAGAACTGGGGAAAGTCACATAGATGTGGATATTGCGGATGAGGTATGGGCATCTTGTTTATTTTATACTTGTGTGCTAGAAAGAAACTAATGCTTAAATAATGCAGGATGGTGAAATAAGTATAGTGGGTAAATAGAATTTCTGTAGCCCTGGCAGTTGTATTTTTCATAAATGTCCTACAATCCTAAATCTGTTAGGAAACTAATGCAAAAGGCCATTTAAAGTGGTAACGGATAAAGGCAATGAACTGACAAGCCTGTTGCCCTCCCAGCATGCCGGCATTTGTGGTTAGGAAGATCAACAGGACTGTAGGATGAAAGGTTCTGACACATGGATTGTAGAACGCCGCTGCACACAGCTGGCTCTAATTATTGTAAGGAATCTGGGGTTAGTCTCTTCCTACAGGGCTGGGAAATACCAGAGGCAAACGTTTCTAACCAACACTTCCTTCTGAAACGTCTGCCATTGTAACAATTGGAGAAAGTAGTTATTCCGTAAAACTAATTTGTCTGCTGCTTTCCATTCTGTGTGACCCCCAACATCCAATTTTGAGGCTTAATTATTATTTTTGCTACTTTCTAGCAAATGCCAGAAAGGAAAAGCTGCAGAGCAGTAAGCTAACTCATTGAAAACAAGAGGACCTGTTCCAAATTGTGTTTTGAATTCCACTAAATCTCATTTTATCGATAACTGCCCTTTAAAAGTCTTGCTGCATGTGAAGTCTAGTGATGTTAGTGGTTTATAATTAAACGGAAGTTAATGGAATGATGATCTAGTTCTGTGTTTTGGATTTTAGTTAATGTTTAAAAACATGCTTCTATTAACCTTTGTAATGAAAAATGGTTAGTTCTCTCTGCGTCTCTGATACTGTCACATACTTGGTCTTCTCTCTCTGTTACATACAGCACAGCTAATGCAATTAATGGCAGTGAAAACGTTGCGGTGCCGTTGTACATAATAATACATATGTAAAATTGTGTATTTATAAAGACTGCACTTTGGTTTTCAAGGGGCAGCTGCAATTCTTGATGTGTACAGCCATATTTGGGCACACAGGCAGGGTGCCATTTTTTTTGCACTTCCTCCATTACTTCCCCCTGTTGGAATTGCTGTGAATGAAAGGTGCACAGTCCAGTGTTGGCAATGCAAGCCTGTCCTAAGCGCCAGACCAACTGCAGCCTGCATCAGTGACCTTGCGCACCATAGGCGAAAGAGGGGAGATGCCCATGTGCCTATGAATACAGTGCTTCAAAATGCAGGCATCCCTGTTTTCATGGTGGAATCCATAGGTCTGTCCTGTGAGGCTCCTATGAAAACAATGGGGTCCTGTACTTATTGTATTGCATTAATCAGATTTTTATAATTATTTTAGCTGTTGTCAAGTGCACAACGCAACCACACCCAGACAGAAGTGGTCTCTGCATGAGCACGCTTGTTCCTCTTAGTACTCTTGCATCTCTGCCCAGTGTTTATATAATATATTTCTAAATTATAGTTTTAAAAACATGTGAGATGTGCACAGTGGTGTAACTAGATATTACTGGGCCCAACAGCAAATTAATTTTAGGGTTCCCAACATATGCAGAGTTTTCCCTTTTTACTAATTTATGTTGAAATTGCTCATTAGTTAGGGCCTTATGGGGCCCCTATACCTCCTGGGCCCCCTGCAGCTGGAGGGTCTGCTACCTCTGTAGTTACACCCCAGGATGTGCACACGGTACCCCAGTGGGGTTGTGCACATCTCACAGGTTTACAAGGCTATGAGACATGTCTTGATATATGTGCATGTTTATGGCCTAATATGCCCCTACCAGTGACACTATTGTTTTCCCCAACTCTATTCAACGTGAGACTGGGGGTCCCCTGCCGTAACGGAAAGCTCATCTGCCCCTTCCTGCTCGAGCCCCAACAAACCACATTTTCTTCTTGGGGTCGGTAGGGAGTTTGGAATTGGCTACATGCAAGGAGCAGGTCTGACTAGGCCAGCGTGGGTCCACCGGATATTTTCTCGATGTCCCGCCGGCCCATTCAGACCTGACCCTCATGCAGTCTGTTCCAGTCGGCAGGTCCAGTCGGGGGTATCAGCTTGGAAACAATAAGTTCCCTTCATTATAATGTGTTTTTTTTTTTTTCAGTCCTAAATAGTATAAGTCTGTACTGTTAAATGTTTAGTATTGTCCATATATAATGCAATTATAAAAAGCTCTGGTGCTTTTTGGTACTAATAAAAGCACTACATAGACTGTGGCAGTCACTGGAGAGCCCAGACTAATATCAAAATTTGGTGGAAATGCCAGTTTGCTCTCATATATATATTTCTGGAAGTCCAGCTCAGGGCTGTTGCTATAAGGTTTTCCTGTACAGGTATGGGACCTGTTATCCAGAATGCTCGAGCGTGGAAATTTTCAGATAACAAATCTTTCCATAATTTGGATCTTCATACCTTAAGTCTACTAGAAAATCATGTAAAAATGAAATAACCCCAATAGGCTGATTTTGCCTCCAATAATAATTAATTTCATCTTAGTTTGGATCAAGTACAAGGTATTGTTTTATTATTACAGAGACAAAGGAAATCATTTTTTAAAGTTTGGTTTATTTGGATAAAATGGAGTCTATGGGAGACAGACTTTCTGTAATTCTGAACTTTCTGGATAATGGGTTTCAGGATAACTGATCCCATACCTGTATCTGTAATGCTATGGTTAAGGGAGCCTTGACTAAACATTGGACTGAAACTGGGGACTTCAGCCTAAAATTTCCAACCATTGAAAAGTTGCAACATTTTTTTGTAAGGCAATTTGTGGAACTGGTGTTAACCAAAGTTGCCTGGAATTCTTCCTGTATAGCAAATTGGTTTTGAAATCTACAGCTTAAATAGAAGCATTTAGATTTGGATTAGGTTTAAAGAATGCGTCCACCCGACTGGAATCCTTATTTGATTCCAGTTGACATAACTCAGGAATGTCCAACCTGAACTGCAACTTCCAGTATGCTCCTTCACCCACAGGTTAGATTTACTTAATGAGTACACTGCAGACTTCTTACAATTTCATAGAATATCCTTGAATTTCTCTCGGCCAGGGCTCCCCTGGCATTCTGTGTAGGGTACAATGATTTTTAAAAACTTAGAAGTTTGTCTTTTAAACTTAATAGGGGCAGTTTTTTGCACCACTGCCAACGTGCCACACGAGACAAGGTTTTCATCTTGCTTCATGGCTGTTATGGTACTAACTGATACTATTCAAAAGTTCTTTTGAAACCAAGGTATACATTGTAGTACAGAAAATAAATGCATTCACTGTTTTATGTATTTTTTTTACAAACACCATGGGCCTGTAGGCAGGGGGTAATTTTCTTTCTTGTGGAGGCTAATTAAAGTAATGTCCTGCGCGGAACCAATTTGTTAAACCTGAACCCGGACCTGCAACCGGCATACCTGTCCAGCTTGGACCCGCTACCCGACCCGCAAGTACCTTATCCGCAACCCGATCCGCAACCCCCTGACCATCAAGAAACAGGAATTGCTGTCAATGTAAACCGGAAGTGACATCATTAGAAGTAGGCATGATCAGAAAAAAAGAAGTAAAACTCGATATTGAGAAGACCCGCGACTAGCAAACCCGAAGAACCGCCGACCCGCTCCCGAAACTTCTATCTGCAGGGTACCGCAGGTTTTTGCAGGTAACCCGCGGGTACCCGACCCGCTGCAGGACTCTAAATTAAAGACCCTTTCTACACAGATTTTTTTGTCATACTATTCAATTGCCAAATACATGTATAATACCGCAGAACACATTGCAGAATAAATGCCTTTGCAGTATTGTGTGTAATAGCCCAGAACACGTCTATACTATACCTGTTTCATTTATTTTATATACTAGAACACAACAGGATAAATAGTGTCACTTCCATGTACAATATCCCTGTACACATAGTAGGATAAATGCAGTGTCATATTATGTATTCTACCTTCCAGAACTCATAGCAGAATAAATAAAGTTCCATTTTCCACTTATTCTATTCCTACCTTGTGTGCAGAAAATTTGTTGGTTGAGGGATGCTTAGCCTCTCCAAGCATTCATGAAATCTGCTTATGCTTGCAGCTCAATTAAAACAGTGAAACAGGGTTTCAGCATAAGTATTGCTTAGAGTACCCCCTTAATTAAAATCCTCCAATGAGATGTCTGCCAGTTTTGCAGTTGTGGGATTCGCCCAAGGAAGATTCAAAATGATATTGACTCTGACACAGCAAAAAGTGCTGGCTCAAATGATACTCAAATATTTGAAACTTTAGACTACATCATATCATAATGTAATGTTGCACTAAAGTTACAAGGTAGTCAATGTAATCAAATCTCCCTAGTAGGTACGATTGAACCAAAAGTGAAGTCCACACCTTACCTCTGCTTCTCTTTAAATTCACATTTAGGCAAAATAAGCAGGCACTGGATCCTGGTCTCATACATGTGTGTAGCCTGATAGTAAAATATATGCCCACTGTGGCACAAGCTTAGTTCTGAGTGTGAATGTTTTAATATATACTATACTATTGGGAAACATTCTGCAAACTTATTTTTCCCAGAGAAAAATATTCTTTGTAACTGAAAAGGCACCTATCGTAATTTTTAAAGTATGGTTACTATCAGTGAGTATCAAAATACCGCGAAACAATATGTATTTCGCAAGTCCAAAAACTAAAAAGAAGTAATCGGCTGAACAGCAAGACAAGTTAATAATAACCCCAGTGCACAGCTCTGCAGTCGTTTCAACTAGTGTAGAATGGGTAAAGATTAGCTAAACTACCACTGAGCAGTTTGGAATAAATCATTTGTTGAATGAAAGGTTTATCTATCAAGGTTTATGTTTAATTTGCTTGTATGTTTGTACTCATAGTGCTGTTGTACATCTTTTCAGGTATAGCAGTTTTAATGATCCCAGTTCCATCTCACCTAGTCTGACATAATGCTATTTAATTCCAATAGTGTTCTATCCAACCTCTTGTCTGCAAATTATGGTTTACTAACACCTGGCAACCAATAAACAATCACCTTTCATCAATCTACTGCTGGTAGATCAATGAAAACAAATCTGTGATTAGTAGCTATAGATTACTGCGACCAGGACCAGCCTTAACAATTGTGGGGCCCAGGACCCAGCATTTAGTGACATCTCGTGTTTCTATTTGGGGACAGTGTTATAAAGGTGTCTGCATTGAATTTTATTTCTTATTATTCTGTTCCTTTTTCAGTTTCCATTATTTTTTTTTTTTTATAGCAAAATCTTCTGCTGGCAGTGGCATTTGTTTATGATGCTCAATACAACAGGAACATCCACTTTGAGACTTCGCCAGAAGCAGTGAGGTGAGGAATCTTGCAGATAAATGTGTTGTAGTTGTAGATCCCCTTAAATAGTTCCACAGATAAGTACAGTTATGAACGTACAGTTATGAACATAAGTACAGTTATGGCACAAGGTTGCAACTGATAAACCCAAAAAAGCATTTAGAAAATGTGCTACCCAAAGCAGTAGGGTTCATTTTCCAACCACTTTACCTTAGCACTTGGGCAAGCTGCTGCACCAACCCTGCTGTCATTCCTGCCATAGGGAAGTCTTACTTCCTATGGAAAATGAAAGAATGTATTCATGTTCCTCCCTTCTCCTTCTGAAGCTTTGATGGCTGAGAGGGGCTGCTCATTTGTTAGGTGACAAATGGTCCCAGAGTACATTATTTTAGTGATGCTGCCATCTTTCCTGTGGTCCCAGGTATCATTTATGATGCCTTTGCACATTCATAGTACAGAGCTGCTTGAGAACCACAGCAAGGGATGACAGACCTGTTTGTGTTTTAAAAGGAGGGGTTTACTGACCTGGGGTTAGAAATTAGGAAAGTTAGTCAACCCGGTTGACCAATTTGAAAATTGCAGAATATGTTTGACTTTAACCTTTACATGACATAAGTTATTTAATCATGTTGCTAGTAGAATCAGTAGTGTTGGCAAGTGCCGTAGATTTTATGTGGCACATAAAGGGTTAATATTCAGTACTTTACCAAAATGTTGTTTTAATGTGTGGTAAAATAGTAACGTTCATTAATACACTAATCATACTCATGATCAAGTCTAAAAATATGTGTTTTTGTCCATGAAGCTCCAGAGTTATGCAAAGGCCAACTCTCATTGACTCCATTTACTCAAATAATCCACATTTTAAAAAATGATTAACTTTTTCTAATATAATAATAATAATATAACATTCCCTTGAACATGATCCAAACTAAGATATAATCAATCCTTATTGGAAGCAGAACCAGCCTGTTTATAGCCTGGTTATATTTAATTCTAGTAGACTTAAAGTATGGAGATCCACATTACAGAAAGATCCATTATCCAGCCCCAGGTCCCAAACATTGTTGATGATAGATCCCATATCTGTATTTATAAAGAACTACAAGTTATAAACAGGGTATAGTTAATATGACTAATAAAGTAATGAGAATAATTAGATATAGAGGTGCAAGGAATTTCAGTACACTCCAAAGTCAGGCACTTGACCAGCCAATCGGATGGCTCTCCAGCCTGTAACTGAGCTGGATGATGTCACAGACAGAAAAACAGGGGAAGGTTTTGTCTGATCCCCTACATATACATGACCATTAACCAATGTTTCCTAAACGGTAGGGGACAAATCCAAGATCAGAGGGTAAAGTAATTAAGTTCAGTATAAAGGGGAGTGCTAAGCAGTGTGATCCCTAGAAAAGGCTACTTGGAGTCCCCTGTCCCATAATAAGTTCCACAGCCCAGCATAATTTTTGCTAGTATTATAGTTGCCAATAAAATCAACATTCCATAGCGAAACAGGGCCCCCCTTTGTGATCATTAATTTAGTAAAGAAAGAGATTGATAATTCCAAGTTAAACTTTCATTCTTCTGCTTTCAGTTCTGAGTACTGTAGTGTATTTTGTCCATTTCACTGTTTCCTCACATTTTATGTGCAATATTGTGCATAACTCTTATGTCTCACTGTTTCAGGCTTTATTACTTTTATAACCATTGGCTTATGCAAGTGGCAACTTACTTTTTTATCACTGTGGATCTGTTACTGGCAGTGTTTGAGGAACCTGCAGTTTTCCCATTACCATTTCTGGTAAGTGACTCATGCAAATACTTTCACTTGTTAAAATTGTCCTGCTGTTTTGCTTTTTTTTTTTTTATTTACATTATTTTCATTTTGATAAACAAAGCAGAGGGTCAGGTTAGAGCACTATAGAATAGAGTAGAGCCAAAGCGGAAGGGATTGAAGAAGTACGGAGAAAGCAATTCCCAGCTTTGAATTCAACAGTTATCTGTAGGGTTGCAGGTTGTCCCTTGATTAAGAATAGTGATTACATCAGGGATTCTCATCCCCCGGTTGGGTGCCCAATACTGTGCCCCATGCTATTTAGAGTGGTCAGCATTATTAAAAACTAAAAAGCATGCATAAATGGTTCTGAAATTTATTGCCCAGCATCAACCTGGTCTCCTAAAGAAACGGTTTTTGAATTATGACCTTAAAATACTCTCTTGAAGATGTGTCTTCAGGATATGTGGTTTATGAATAAGTGATCCTATATGTACTTGGTGACTCTGTTCATGTGAAAGTTCAATTGAGATTGATTTGCTATAGAAATAGCAAATCAATGCTTTTCAGCCACTAATTTAAAGTTTCTATATGGCCTTGTTTGTTTGGGATCAATAATTATAAGGCGGCTTTTACCTTCAATTTTTATTTCTTTTTGCTTTTTGTCCCCAAGCTCTTTTGAAGGTGTGATTGGCTCCTATTGTAATGTGAGCCTTTCCTTATGTACATTAGTCTTATATGGACTGGTCATAACCTTCTATTATGTCCTTTCAAGAAGCCAGCAGGGGTTAATAGTGGGCCTGGGGTGTGGCCTGATGGCAACGTGGCCAGTAATCACAGATGCAGCTACACCTGAACAGAGACCTGCCATTATGCCCTTATAGGTATTTACCAGTATCTGGTGGTATATTTCCCTTCGGGCTCTAGGTGGGTTAGTTATAGGTATACTTAAATAACATATTTATGACCAAAGCTGGCTAGTTTTCTAAAATATTTCCCATCCTACCCATGGAGATGTTGTAGAATGGCTAGTGGCCGAAGGATTGTTTATAAACTGTTTTTTTTTTATAAACCAGTTATGTAATCTTGACTTAATGCCCACAAGGAATAAATTATATAAAATATGTACCTGATTCTAAGATCCTATAAATCTTTTACTTCCTTGCAGGCAACCTCGATCGTGGAGGTGCTGTGTCTTCTGGCTTTTTTTGGTCGACTTGTACACTTTAGTAAGGTTACACCTCTCAGCATATTCTGGAAAGACACCAAGAATATATGTGTAATGGTTACAATAGGGGTAAGACTTTGATTGTTCATAGAACAGGTATAGGACCTCTTATCCATAATCTGTCCATAACTTGGATCTTCATACTTTGTCTACTGGTAAATCTTGTAAACATTAAATAACCCAACAGGCTGGTTTGCTTCCAATAAGGATTAATTATATCTTAGTTTAGATCAAGTACAAGATACTGTTTTATCATTATACTCGGTAAGGAGGTAAAGAAAGTACCCCTTTTTACCTTTAATAATAGAATTTCCAAATTATAATCAGTCTATAATAACCTATAGTTGAGGAATCAACAATCTCCACTTATCACCAACTAAACCCTCAATCAAGTATATAAAGTGCAAGTGCTTGGGGTCCAACAACCCAATAAAGACGGTACTACTCAGATTAATTACTTAGAATAGATTATTTATAACCATAAAAACACAATTAATTAAAAATCCAATCAATTGTATTTCATAAATTAATTAATAAGGTGGTATGAATTCTAAAGTGCTGTGCATAATTTATAAATTAATTACAATTCCCAATTCTATTATTAAAGGTCAAACGGGGTACTTTCTTTACCTCCTTACTGAGTATTATATCTATCAAAGTTACATCCCTGTCTTGACCTTGTGGTTATTAAATTAGACAACCAAGGTATCAAATTTTTGCTTCATATACTGTTTTATTATTACAGAGGAAAAGGGTAAACATTTTTAAATATTTGGATTATTTGCATAAAATGGAGTCCATGGGACACAGCCTTTCTGTTATTCGGAGCTTTCTGGATAACAGGGTTCCAGATAATAGATCACAATATCTGTAATAAGGACAATGGCAAGAAAGAGAAATTGGTAATCTGCTGCCATGTTTAAATATGTGTTGTCTTTGGATCTAGTGAATTGTGCATATTTTTATTCTACAGCTCAATTTAATTGATTTGATCATATATGGGGCGCTGAGTATAGCTGAGATACAGAGTGTCCGATGGTCAAGAGTGTTAAGGCCCATTTATTTAATCAACTTTGCAGAAAGCCGTCAGGTATGATTTCTATTATATTTGTGTTAAGTGATACCATGATGCAATCCTTTTGACAGCTATTACTGAATTAATTGGCTGCTTATTGACTCATGTATGGGACCAAAACAACAGACTAATCCACCAGTGTTTGGTGGGGGGCCTAGCAGATATTATAAGACTGAAAAGACAAAAAATCCTGGCCAGGGCCACATTAGGCCTTGGATACAAACCTCTCTCAGCACTGTGTAAATAGACTTGCTGGCTGACAACACCACCTTAGAGCCTCATAAAACTTTAATAACACAGTATCTTTCAGGCATGTGTATTGAAAGTAATAGTCAATAACTGGTCCCCTTTTCCTCCTGGGCCCCCATGCAGTCACAAATGTCCCAATGCAGTCTGTGTCTTAACAGGTTTATTCCCTAGCAAACCAGGCAAGAAATAATCATATGCCTGGCGACTATGTTCACCACTAAAGCAGTGACAATATGATATACATATGAGAGCAGAGATGGTAGCCTTTATTGTAAGTGTGCTAGGTTTCCATGTTCTACAAACCTAAGACAACATGTGAAACCCGCAGTATTCACACAGGTGGATTCGAATTATGAGTAAATGTGAGGATAGGAAGATTAATTGAAGGCCAATTTATTTTCCTGCAGTAAATTTTCAATTTTCAAACTCCATAGATCCGCCGGGCATTCCGGAGTATCAGAAACACACTGCCAGAGATCATGTATGTCTTCCTTCTCTTTATGTTCAGTGTTCTCTTGTTTTCACTGATGGCACTGCAGCTTTTAGGGAAGAGGTAAGCGCACAATTCATTGTGAACCTTTGATTATTAACTTACATACATTTTTTTAATTAATGTGCCCTATTTCAAAATCATAGTTATAATAGTTTTTCGAAGTGTAAAGAAATGTTACCACATTTACTATATTATAAATGTTATATGTAGATGGACAAGCACACTTAGAGGGTTATTTATTAAAGTCCGAATGGCAAAAACTATATAATCCAAATTTTTTGTGAAAAAAAAAAACCTTGAATCTTTAGAGACTTTTTATACCCAAAGGAAGGAAAAAGTCTGAATCCGAAAATCCGGCATCTCAGACCTACTGAGGTTGTATAATAGTCAATGTAAGAGGTCCCTATCCTATTTAGAAGGTTCTGTGGTCTGCGCTCGAATTAGCCTGAAAATCCGACTATTTCGGGCGCTTCAAGCTAAAATATAAAAAAATAGATTTTGTGTTTGTCCCCCATCTGATTAAATCATGCTTTTTTTAATAATAAATAAGGTCCAATCGTGGATTCTAGTTTGGTTGAACTTTTTTCATTAAAATACTCAGATTTTGATAAATATGTCCAGGCCCGGATTTGTGGCAAGGCCACAAAGGCCCAGGGCTAGGGCGGCAAAAAAGTAGTGGCGGCATGCCGCCCAGCTGCATTGTGGGGACCTGTGCGTCCCCCATTCACCGTGCACTTGTGGAGGAGGGCGATCAGACCGCGTGGCCTATGGGCGCCTGCCCGAGGAATCTGGCTCTGAATATGCCTCTTAAAGTACCAGTATACCCCTTATTTAGCATGAGCTTCATGAATAGATCTTGTGCTGAACATACTTTTGCTTGTTATCCATCATGAAAAAATCATTTTTTTTATATTTCTTTAGCTAAGTAGGGCAAACAGAAATATTGAAGCTGTTCCATGTTTGATTCTTGGCAGAAGATAATTAGAGTGCCAGTGCATGGACAATCCCCCCGCATAATGGACTCCTTTTAACAAAAGAGTTGTAACAGTGGGTAAAGGGATGAAAATATAAACTGGTAATCAACTTACCTGCCTCGCAAAGACCAAACATGGAGTAGCTTCAGTTTCCTGGTTTACCCTGTTGGTCCTAGACGTACCAATTACGATTTCTACCAGTATCTGACGATTCAGCAGTAACAGTGGGCAATGTTCAGTCAAGATTTTCAGACCTGGCTGATAGACGAGCCGACTGATATCCAAGTCTTCTGACAATATCTCCTGCCATACACGCACCGAATATCTGTGTGTCTATGGCCACCTTAACTCAAGAAATAATAAATGAAATAGCATCAATTGATGTGGTGATTTAAAAAATAGAAAAATAGTATTTTCAGCCCAATCCTTATTCATTAAACTCATGTTGAACAAAGGGGTACACTGCCCCTTTAATGTAAATGCTTTATTACTGCAGCTGTATAACTGTGATTACCTTTTCCACGGCAGAAACCTTAAGACAGCTGAAGGGGAACCTTATTTTGCAAACTACCTGGATGTTGTATTTAACCTGTATGTACTGGTAACGACAGCTAACAGTCCAGATGTCATGTAAGTATTTCAACAAAACGATTTCCTGCTTGTTTATTTTTGAAGTAATAACATGTATGCCTTGCCAGAATAATTATAAATGAGTGGGTTGAAGAAAAATCAGAGCCAAGATATAACCAGTGTTTGTATAACCTACAGCCAAACCCCTAATTAACATTCTCAGATTCAACATTTTTCCACATTTTACATTTCAAGTTTTTTTTTATTTCAGTCTATTACTATGCAAGCTTTTGTTCACATATTGTCCTTCATTTTACACCACAATTTCACCCTCTCGAAAACGACATCCGGTATGTTTCAAAGAAAAAAATATTCCTGTGCCTACTTTTCATTGGAATACTTGATGTTTAATTGTCTTTAGCACATTTCTCAGATTTTACATTTTGCAACACTTTTTACTTGTCGTCTGGAAAATGAAAAAAGAAGGGGGTTCTGCTGTATATTGGTGCTACTGTGTTTCACCTCCACAGGCGACAGCCAAAAAATAACTTGATATTGAGAACTGTGGGAATGACAGATTTTTATGTTTTACCTTCGACAATTCTAGCAGTTCCCAATGGTAGGGTATTTTTAGATATTTTATGACCTGATAGGTGCTCCTTCTGGGACAACTTTTAGGCATTCCTTATTAATAATTTACTTTCTTGGATCCACTAAGAATTCTCTTTCCATTTGATGCAGGACCTCATGTACTTTCTACTTTCCACCTCTGCTGCCTCACCACAGCATTTCTTATTCCCTGCTACTCATAAATTTCCAACCACAATATTAAAGCAGTGCAGAAGGCACAAAGGAAGAAACAGAGGGCAAATATGATACAGTGCAACCAATATATACTGTCACAATTTACAACCCAACTGTTGAACTGATTGTATAAGTGTATGATGTGCTCATAGATGCTTTCTGTCTACTTTTCAGGATGCCAGCTTATGACCATAATCCATGGTATTCCATTTTCTTCATAGCCTATATCATACTCAACACTTACATCTTCATGTCCGTCTTTCTGGCTGTGGTGTACAATAACTACAGAAAACACCTGAAGGTAATAAGCAGAAAAATGGTTAATTAGCACAAATAAAGTTTTCACAATTCTGTAACACTTAGCAACAAATCATTTGGTTGGTACTCATTGGCTGTTATATAGGTTATTGCTACTTATTGAATTTTGATTAATATTCTCTTTAGTCTATGAAATAATTGAAATAATACAATTTGTTTTTTACAGTATTACAGTTTTTTTTTTGTTTTTTTGCAGTTTTACAGTACAGGTATCGGATCTGTTGTCCGGAATCCCCTTTATCCAGAAAGCTCCAAATTACGGAAAGGCCATCTCCCATAGACTCTATTATAATGAAATGATCCCAATTTTTAAAAATGGTTTCCTTTTTCTCTGTAGTAATAAAACAGTATATTGTCCTTGATCCAAACTTAAGGTGGCCATACACAGAGAGATCCGCTCATTTGGCGATGTAGCCAAAATAGTGGATCTCTCCCCGATATGCCCACCTTGAGGTGGGCAATATCGGGCTAATCCGATCGTGGGCCGTAGGGCCCAACGATCGGATCCTAACGAATAGTAATGGGCGGTCGAATCGCGGGACCACATCAACGAATAGATGCGGCCGCGATCCGACGGGATTTTTCATCCCATCCAATCAAGATCTGGCCGACTTTCGGCCAGATCTCGATCGGTGAAGCCCGTCGGGGGGCCCCATACACGGGCCAATAAGCTGCCGACGCGGTCTGTTGCCAGCTTTTATCGGCCTGTGTATGGCTTCCTTAAGATATAATTAATCCTTGTTGGAAGCTTTTTGGGTTTATTTAATGTTTACATGATTTTCTAGTAGACAAGTATGAAGATCTAAATTACGGAAAGATCAGTTTTCTATAAAACCCGAGGTCCCAAGCATTCTGGATACTGTGTCCCATAACTGTATTACCAATATTTTTCTCATGTTTTCATATACTGTTGAGAAAATAAAACCAGTGCTAATGGGCAGAGAAGAGAGGGTCTTGCTTACAATCTAGAATGGCCAAGCAGTAGGAGTTGTGCTTGCAATAACAGAAAAAGTGGCCTGGCATGGTCTCATTGCACTTTCTGTATCGGCTCTTAGTAAACCAAGATACTCCGACTTACTATGGTACAGTCAGATATAATATTCTATTAGTGGCCATGTTTGATTGCCATGACCAGAAACCGAATGTAACCCTATAGCAGGACTACTTTTATGAATGTTTTTGCACAAAATAATCTGAAACGCCCTCTTCCGGTATTGTTCAGAGTTTGTTTCAATGGCTAATAGAGGAAGAAGAAAACAAAATTAAAAAACATAATGTAGCATTGAAATACTAATTGGATATCACCTTTATGGTCACAAGTAAACATCACCTTAAAATGTTCCTTTTTACAAAAGATACTTAGGTTGCAAGTTGTTCTTTTTTAAAGAACATTCAACTTTATGGAAAAACGATAAAAAAATAAAAAATGGAAATCACTTATAAAAAGTCTTTATTTCTGGGGAACAAACTAAACTAACTGAACTGAAAAAAAGTGCCCTTTAACTAAAGGAGGTGATGTCTAAAGAAGTATTTGAGTATTACGTATTCATCTTTTCTTTTCTTCACATTACAGCCGATTCTGTGCAATATCACAGATTACAAAGTGATCAAGAGCTATTGAATTTATCTGCAGAATTGCCCTGGTTGCCCGATCAAACAAGAAAATTCACACTTTACAAATTTTGCTGTCACTCTCTGTAGAATGAAATCCGGAAACTGGCATACATGAAGCGCCGCAAGATGGCGGATGCCTTTAATACCCTAAAGGTCAAAGTTGGCTCAGAGTTTGTCATTAAAGAAGATAAGTGGAAAATGCTGGTGAAGCTGGTGGCTCCAGATATCAGCAACTCACACAGAGAGTTGCTTTTGAGAGTATCAGATGAAGAACAGAATGGGTATGTGGGTGAGTAACATAAAGGTATACTTATTTTATTTCTTATCTAAACTATACTATACTTTGAGCAATGAGGGCTCTGGCACCCAAAGCATTTTGATCTCAGCTGCTTCGTACCAGCGATCAAAACTTACTGCAATGGACAGAGCAGGCAGTATCTTGTGCTCCATGATTTTCACCTGAAAATGTGCTAAGAAGTCAATGTTTCATACAATTTATAACTCTACGACTATATAAACATTTAGGAAAAGATGCCTTCATACGTCTGGCTGACCTTCTCAACATAAAGGTTATTACTATGAAAACACGGAAGCATCCCTTGGAGTCCTGGATGCCTCACGTTTACAAGTCTGCGTGGAGTGGGTTCATTCGCAGAGTGGTTCAGCATAAGTAAGCTGATTTTTTTTAACACTTTATCCCTTTTGCTTAAACCAACTGGTCAAAAATAACCCTTTTTTTAAAGGTAGGTTACCAGGCCCAAATACCAAATATACATCAAGTTTGTGGGGATATCCATGTCCCCCCTTGTTTCCTACTCTCTTCCTCTGTTTCCTGTAAATCTTCATAGGGATGTTATTTTTTTAGGTTCATTTCATTATGAAAAACATAAGACTGGAATGGTTTAATATTACGTTTAAAGACAACCCCCCATATACAATAAAAGGCACAAAGTTTGCCCAGGAGCAGTAACACATACGAACCAATAAGCTGCTTGCTTTTCAATGCTTCCTGCTGATTGGTTGCTATGGGTTACTGCTCCTGGGCAAACTTTTAGAGCCTTTTATTACATAACCCCCAACAAGTATTGTCTATCTATTTATCTGAGGAAGCAGCATCCTAGTTGCTGAAGAGATATTCATTTTTCTTCAAATATGTTGTCTATGTCAATTCAAATCATCATAATATTTTTGTCACTGTTACACAGGTGTTCCATTAAAGGAGTGGTTCACCTTTAAGTTAACTTTTAGGGGGTTATTTATCAAGGTCCGAATTTATCTGAGTATTTCTATTTTCCGAGCAACTTCAATTGCCCGAATGGACCTTATTTATGAAGAAAAAAGCCAGAAAGAATAGGGTCGGGCAAACTTGGGAGCTTTCCCTGAAAACTCTGAATTGTTCGAGATTCCTGCGCAAAAAAACTCTGAAATTTACGTTTTGTTTTTTGCGCAGAAACCATGAACTCACCAGATAGCGGTATGGACATCAGCGCAGACACTGGGACCTTCCCCGTTGACTTATACAGGACCTCGAGAGCTTTTAGATGCCAGGGTTTTCAGATTCAGAGTTTTTAAACCTTCAGACTAATAAATCTCGAAAAATATTCGAATTATTCGTGGTTTGGATATTCAGACCTTGATAAATGACTCCATTAGCATGTTATAGAATGGCAACTTTTCAATTGGTCTTCATTATTTATCTTTTATAGTTTTTGCATTATTTTCCTTATTCATCTGACTCTTTCCAGCTTTCAAATGGGGGTCACTGACCCCATCTAAAAAACAAATGCTCTGTAAGACAAGCAATGTATTGTTATTGCTACTTTTTATTACTCCTCTTTCTATTCAGGCCTCTGCTATTCATATCCCAGTCTTTTATTCAAATCAGTGTGTGGTTGCTAGGGTAATTTGGATCCTAGCAACGAGATTGCTTTTCCTAGAAGGCTAAATAACTAAAAAAAAAAACACAAATAAAAAATGAAAACCAATTGCAAATTGTCTCAGAATACCTCTCTCTACATCATACTAAATGTTAACTCCAAGGTGAACAGCCCCTTTAATTGTACACCATTAATACTGTCTGTGTTGTTAGGCTTTATGATGTACAGGTATGGGATCCCATTATCCAGAATGCTCCAAATTATGGAAAGCCTGTCTCCCATTGACTCCATTTTATCCATATAATCCAATTTTCAAAAAATGATTTCCTTTTTCTCTGTAGTAATAAAATAGTAGCTGGTACATTAATTAAACTAAGATATAATTAATTCTAACTGGAAGCAGAACTAGCCTATTGGGTTTATTTAATGTTTACATGATTCTAGTAGACTTAAGGTATGAAGATCCAAATTACGTAAAGATCTGTTATCCAGAAAGCCTCGGGTCCCAAGCATCAATAATAGGTCCCATACCTGTATTTCAAATACAAAAGGGGGGGCGGTTGTGGGAGCACTCCTAAGGCTAAGGAAAAATGTATTAAAGTATAATGGAAGTGCTACTGGCTTGGCCAATTAATCAGTGCACATTCCCTGGTCCCCTGTCTAAGTAATTTAGTATAAGTGCAAGTGCATGTGTTTACAAAGACAGGGGTTTTTAGTAACAAAGTTATGATCATAAAGTTGATAAGCCACCATACCACGTCAAGGTAAACCCCACACGATGGTCCCTAACTTGTTTACCTCTGGTCATAAGTAAAAGGTCTTGTACCTCTCTGCATAGTAGCGTTAATTGAAGTAAATGTCGCCTAAACCTTGATTTGAGTCTGAAGGCTAAATCCTTCCCCGCCACTAGCTTACGGCTAGAAAAAATGTAATAATGGAAAAACAATAGTGAAGGCAAAGTAAAGTTGTATGTATAGGTGCACACTTGTAAAGTGTGTATATATAAGTCAAAACACACCCTTCCTACTTTATGCACCCAGTTAGTTGGTATGATTTACACATTTTATCCAGTCACCTACTTCAGGTATTCCAGGTATGGGATCCGTTATCCAGAAAGCTCCCAATTATGGAAAGACCTTCTCCCATAGACTCCATTTTATCCAACTAATCCACATTTTTAAAAACCGTTCCCTTTTCTGTAGTAATAAAACCGTACCTTGTACTTGATCCCAACTAAGATATAATTAATTCTTATTGGAAGCAAAACCAGTGTATTGGGTTTATTTAATGTTTGCATGATTTTCTAGTAGACTTATGCTATGTAGACCCAAATTATGGAAAAATCCATTATCCATAAAACCCCAGATCCCCAGCATTCTGGATAACCGATCCAATACCTGTACTAATCATTAGCACCTACTTATAAATGTCATCCAAAGTTGTGGGAGCGCACTTCCAAGATCACACATAGGTCGCTCAGTTTTCTTAAAAAGTTACTTTTATTTAAACATTGTTTAAAAAAGATTTACATCAGCATTTGGTCTGACGCGTTTCGTATAAACATACTTCATCGGAGACCTAATCAAACTACCATTGTGTCCACCATTTATACCCACACTTATATTATTATATTATTATATACTTATAAATGTCTACTTGTTATGAACTTACATGCACAGATTTGTTTGGAGCAGTTTAGCTAATCTTGACTTCACTGGCAATCTGGGCATATTGGGCACCTTAAAAGCTGTCCAGTCTAAAAATTTAATGTATAACATAATCTCATCCTATATATTAGTATTTTTTTGTTGTTGTTTGTAGACATCTTAACATACTTGCATAATATTGTTTGTTATACCATCGCTGTCCTTACAGCTCAGGTTCTTTGTGACTAGATTTTGTGATGGTCTATATATCAAACTACTTAAACTCTTAGGGGGAAATTTGATAAAATTTGCAAAGAGAACAAATTTGCGAATAAAAACTTGCATGTTGCATGTGCAATGTAATATTCTTCATTAGGCTTTTATTGCATTGCGAATCTTAATTGGGCAAACCTTTAACACCCACTTGAAGGTGGTGTAAACTTTTGGAACACAAACATAACGTTTAAGAAGTTTTATTACATACACTGCACACTTGCAGACTATACAATTTTCAATCTTTATCTTACTGTCGTGTAAGGAGCAAAGTGTTTGCAAAGGCAAAATTGTTCACTTTGCGAACGAATTGCAAACGATTTTTTGCGTTAGCGACCAATATTGCATTCCACCATTAAACTATAAATGTGTATCCCTTTTTATCTGCTGGTATTTGTCATCAAGTAGAATGTTATTAGGCATCGTCTGGTCTAAACCATTCATACCAATTATTAATCTGGTTTCCTGATGGGTTCTTGTCTGCCAGACTGGTGGAAGAAATATTGATTTTCTTTCTGCTTTCAGAGGGTTTGTCTATGCTTACGATGGGATCATTCTAGTGAATGCTATTTTCATTGCCCTGGATGAAAGTAACCCGTTGATTTCCAATGCAGAGTGGGTATTTCTTGCATTTTACCTGGTGGAAATCCTTCTTAAGCTCTACACATATGATCCCAGGTCATTTTTTGCCAAAAATCAATTCTGGAACTGGTGAGTTGATTCATTCTATTTCATATGTTTGAAAACACATATACTTTTCTTGCAGGTGTTTAGTCATAAGAGCAAAAAGCTCTGACTGAATTTTATATATGAAACCAACAATACATCTCTCAAACGGTTTTCTACTGTTAAGGGCAGAGAAACATGCTCAGATTTGGGGAGATTTTGTCGCCCAGTGATAAATTGCCTCTTCTTTGTGGCGAATAATCTCCCCGAACTGCCTCCCGTCAGATAGAATCTAAATCGCACTCGGAGAGCTTCTTTTTCCGAAGTCGGCCAAAGTTTCCTTGTGAGGCAACTTCGGGCGACTTGGGAAAACGAAGCGCTCTGAGTGCCATCCCTCTGCCGATTTCGATTCTAGCCAGCGGGAGGCAATTCGGCGAGATTAATCACCCCGAAGAAGAGGATTTGTCTCTGGGTGACTAATCTGTCCGAATGTCTCTGCCCTAAAGCTGGAAGACTGGGAGATCTTGGATTTCAATACAAAGGTTTTTGCTTAGCATGAGCCTCCGGAAAATGCCAGCTGTATCTAGTAACTTGCCTGATGTTTTATACACAGCGTTTATTGTGTTTGACAAGAAATTGAAACTTGCAGTTTGTTGCCAATGATAATAGCAATGGCTTACTCCCAGTAAGAGCAGACTTACTGACCATCATAAAATACACAGGTGGATTCAATTATTAAGACTATAATTATAAAATGATATGCTATTCTCCTAGGAGAAACAGAATTTATTTTATTCATTTGAAAAGAACGTTATATTAATTGGTTTGCAGCCTCCTTCAGCATCAGAACAGCAAAAGATTATAAATATTTACCATACTAATTCTGGGCATGTATAAATGTACTATCTACACAGACAATATCTGTGTGCAATGTTTCTTGTTCTTGTTTTTCAGTACCAATAAAACATTTCTATTTGTGTTTCGCAGGTTTGACACACTTATCATTGTTGCAGCTCTGATTGCTACAATTATTAATACATGTCTGAAATCAGGTATGCTTGGCATCTGTGAACTAATAACTGAACTAATAGAATGTGATTGCAACTAAGAAAAACATTTGAAGCAGGGTCGGACTGGGCCAGCAGATGACCGGGAAAAACTCCGGTGGGCCCCGGCCCTCATGGGGCCCCTGTCAGGTCAGACCTGCTTCCCCAACCTGCTGCCACTTAAAGTAAAGAATATGTGAGATCAGTGTCAGACTGGCCCACCAGGATACCAGGAAAACTCCCGGTGGGCCAGGTGTCAGTGGGCCCTCTTGCTTCTAACCATTTGGCATATTTCATCATCCTTACCTATTCCTTTATGGGGAAAAATTCTTAATGATGGGAAAAATACAGTAAGTAGATATAAGGTTTTCCGGTGGGCCCCTGGCTTCCCAGTCCAACACTGTGTGAGATGTGCAGCAGCATGGTGACCTGCAAGCAACGGAGTTGGGGCTGGAGTTTGGAAGTCGGAAGGGGACCCCCGGTGACTGCCAAGAGGCACCTTGGTGTCATGGCCCCGGTAGGGGCCCCCAATGCTCTAGTGCAACCCTGATTTTATGACCCACCAGTCAATTCTACACAGTTCAGTACAAGTATAGGATCTATTTTCTGGAATGCTAGGGCTTTCTAGATACAGATTTTTTTTTTGTAATTTAGAGCACCATACCTTAAGTTTAACATTTTTTAAATATTAAATATATAGGACTGTCTTGCCACCAATACAGATTTCTACAGCTTAGTTAGGAAGTACAAGGTACAATTACAGATAAAATACAGATCATTTTTAAAATTTTGATGTATTTGCTTGTTTGGATAACGGGTTTCCAGATAAGGGTTCCCATACCTGTACTATCTATATATCTAAGTAACTATCCTCCTTCTACTCAGTCAGTCAGAATATGACTTTCATACTTTGAAATCCCTGGGCTGTTTATACAGTGCAGGTAGTTAACAAGATGCTAATCTTTCCAAACAGTCGGCCAGTACAGCAGCCAGCAGGTGCTCGATATTGTGTTCATTATAAGAGTTCTCCGACTCATCAGGATCATTGACAGCATTCAGAGGTAAAGTTTATATATATTTTGTTACATATTATGACCTGACTGTCTTGAGATGAAATGTAATCCTAATGCTCTGTATTAAAGCAAATAATGGATGTGATTGCATTGGATTCGAGTCATGATCTAAGAAAGTGCACGCAATAAAAATTTGATCAAAAGCAGTGGGAAAATGCAAATAGGATTCCCAAATTCACATTGAATAAGTCTTCAATTAAAGACAAAAGATAACATGACATAAAACTATATTACATTTTAACAATAATAGACATTCTAACTAAATCTAAGCCTAAATACGGCCTTCAGGCTAGTCTCTCCTTGGGGGGACTGGACACAGTTTGGGAATAAATACTCTACTTGCAGGAAATAAGTTCAGCATTTTAATTCTCCACCTAAACCTGCGGCCAGACATGGTCAGCATTCCTTTATCATGCTGTGCTCTATTGAACACCTTCAGTTGCGACAATAGTTTAACCCGGTTCCTATCTTCTACGTAGCTTCTTGTAATAGCTACTTAATTATTCTTCCTACTAATTAATTGCATTATGAAAGGAGATGATTTCGGCTGACCTGGGAACTGTACAAGTGTGTTCCTTGGTTATACACTAGAATCCAACAAAAGTTTTTTGTTTTTTATTCTGCATTCAGTGGTCAATGTTTTTTCTCTTCCAGGTTTCGGGTCATTATGAACACATTATTAAATATATTGCCAACAATGCTGACATTTTCTGGACTTCTCATAGTAGGTTATTTTCGTTTTCTCCCAAAATCCCTGCAGGCTTCATTTTGTTGTTTCTTGTCTGTTCTTGTGAAATTAAACCACTATTATACAAAATATTGCTCTGCAACCAGTTTTATGAAGGCTTCCTAGCAAGGCCAAAACGTTTTTAAATAGCATTTTTTAGCTCAAAACAATTATTAAAAAAAACATCATGCTTTCTATTTTTAAAGGCAATATACTATGTGTTTGCTATTGTTGGAATGGAAATTTTCAGTGGAAAAATCAGATTCTTCCCAGAAAATTCAACTGACCCCTATGCACAGGAATGTGGAACTTCAGCTTTAAAAGACTCTGCCTTCGCCAAGAGCAAGTACTGCAAAAATAACTTCAATGACTTGGGATCTGCCTTCATTGTGCTTGTGGAGCTGACAGTGGTTAACCAGTGGCATGATATCCTTTTTGTCTAATTTTCTAACATTTCCTTCCATTATGCAAAAAAAAAAAAAAACAGTATATGGGTGGGTTAATGCAACTGTTTATGTTGTTATGGATATAATGCATCTTACAAGATAGACCAAATGCTAAATAGAGACCAAATAGAGACAATTGTGACTTTATTTTTTCTTAATATCATACTTCTGGCCAATGGGTTTTCTCTGGTGACCCATACAGCAGCAAGGCTTTACTTCATCGCATTTCACATTGTTATCGTCATTTTGATCATCAAGTAAGTTTTCTTTTATTCTGTAGTTACACTAGGCATACATCAAGAAGGTTATTTATTAAAGTCAGAATGCATATAATTCTATAAAAGTCTATAAAATCCGAATTTTTAGTGAAAAAAAAAAAAACGAATTTTTCAAGATTTATTTTCCCCCCGAGGATGGAAAAAGTCTGAATTCAAAAATCCTCCATCTCAGACCTGCCAAGGTTGCATATAAGTCAATGGGAGAGGTCCCTATCCTCTTTGGAAGTTTCTGTGGTCTGCGCTGGATTTAGCCCTAAAATCAAACTATTTACGGTTTTCCGACAAAAATCTGGGGAACCGGGAAATCGGGGAAAAAGTTCGGGGAAAAAAATCTGATAAAATCGTACGATGCAGATTTTATCTTTATTTTTGTTTAACGGAAAAGTCTTTTTTTGGGAGATCTATTGCCTGCAGGAGCGAATATTTAAAGTTATACTGACACTAAAAAGTTTCTTTTCAAAATATGAATCTACATTAAAAGTTACATATAGGTCACGTTGATTTTTTTTGCTGATAGTTCTGCTTTTGTAAGTAATTGTTACTTGAAGTTCCTAAACCTGTTTTGCCAACCTGACTGTCCCATCTCAGTCTGTCAGTTACAGTTTCTAATGCTAACGGACTGCTGCAGTTACAGCTTCTAATGCTAACGGAATGCTGCACAAATATGGCCGCCCGCTGGGGGTAAGAAAGGTAATGTAAAAGCATCAGGCAAAATTTATGGCAAAATTATAAATAACATTCAAAGATAATGTTATAATAGATATAAAAAAAAGAGGTTATTTTCTCGTGTCAGGATCTCTTTAACAAATTTCCCTGTGTGCCATGGTCCTTAGGGCAATTACCCACTGGGAGATTTGAGGCCCCCATTAGAAAATTGCAACCACGGGCAAAAAACCTCCCTGAAAATACCATGTTGTTTACTAAACTTGTAACCACTGCAAGCAAATTCTATTACTCACTGTGACTGTGCTCATCACAGGTAAATTTTCTACCAATTTCCCACAATTAAGCCAAATCACTGAGAGTAATGAAATTGACCTTAGCAATGGGATCTGCTGTGGCTTTGGAAGGCAATGTATTTCCCAAGCCATACTATAACTATATTTGTGACCTTTTTTGTGTGTGTGTGTGTATATATATGTATATATATATGTATATATATATATATATATATATATATATATATATATATATATATATATATATATATACAGGTATATATATAATTCTTTTTTTTTAAGCAGTACACTTCATATTTTCTACTGTAGTACAGTAATACATTTACTAAAATCAGCCCAAATCTCTAAGATTTGTATCCAAACTGCAGTATTTGGCATTGTGCACACTGTTGGGCACAAATGATATGCTAATATAGACACTTTAATATGTTGGGTTGCCATCTTTGGCCTGCTTGAATCTGGGCAGGGGGTGGGGTCATGATGCAATGGGGGTGGGGCGTGACATTGCAGGGGCGGGTCATGACATCAGGGGCTATGACGTGGAGATTGGCCAATCACCTTGTCAATCATAAGAAATTCTGCCTGGTTTTCCTAATTTGAAAAACCGGCCAGGCAGTTTTGACCCGGGCAGCCCTTCAAAAAACCAGGCTGTTTGGGTCAAAACCAGACAAGTGACAACCTTAGCAATATATAATATCAGACATTGTAAATCTTGCACAAATTGCATGTGTTTCACGAGTGTCACTAGACAAGATATGATCACCCATTTGCACACAAGCGTTGTAACAAAGTGCAACAAGAATTGGAAGTTAATGCCTATTCAAAGACAGGTGCAACGTTCAGGCATCCGTGTGCAAACGATTTCTGGTGTATATTTATGAAGGGTGCAGCTGTATTGATGCATTTCTGTTTTTCTAGCATTTTTGTGGCCTTTATTTTGGAAGCTTTTTTCGTTGAATATTCTCTGGAAAGGAGTGAAGTTGAAACAGCAATTGAAAAAAAAATTCAGGAGCTGGGTATGGCGGTTCAAGAGTAAGTGCGTTGTGTTCTTCTATTTTGTTACTCTATTATAAGGAATCTGAAAGAATACAAACCCACGCTATATGTACTGCATAGCACTGTACTCAGTGACAAGAGCTCCAAATAGAGAGTCTGTCCACATAATGTACAGAGTAATACAAAGAATACCATAGCTTATTTCGCTGTGTGCTTAGAGACGAGGAATTACAGCTCCTGTTACAAAGCTAGTTTCTGGAAAGAACACAATATTTCCATAGTAAACATTGATTAGCCCATACAAAATACCAGTATAACTGTATTAGATCTCACTCTATTAAAATCCTGTCTCTCTACATGCAGATTTGTGCAAAAGGCAGTTATTTTGTTATATTTTGTTTGTACTGGAATCAGATTTTTTCAGTGAGCTCTAATATATCTGCTAGGAAAGGAAGAACCCCTATAAGATATATTGAATCATTCACCTGTCTCCCAACTGCTGCATGAATACAGAATGAAGAGAAACAGATGCTGAGAGAGGGATAGTGAATATAAACTTGATTATTTCAGTTAATTTATTGTATATGGAAAGTTTCTTACTTCAGTATGAGAAAGCTTATATTAAATTTTCATTTTCACAATAGTTCTCCTTTAATGGGAAACTATCAAGAAAATTAAAATTTGATATAAGCTTTAGTCGCTGAAATCAATTTTCTAAATATAATCAATTAAAAATTCTGTACCATTTATGAAATAATCAAGCTACTTTTCACTCTCTCTCTCTGAGCAACCTGTCTCTCTTCATTCTCCCCTCATTCAGTAGGTGGAGTGAGATTTGATTGATTTGCCTAAAAGATGTATTAGAGCTCACTCTTTCTGTCGCTTTAAGGGAAATCCTGTTTCTCTGCATTTGGGGTGTGTGCATTCAGGGTGGGTCTTTTTGTTGCCTTTTGTCTGTGCTGGAGTTGGTTGTTTGAGTTATTAATTGAGACATATTATACCTACCTGTCCATCAGAATCTGACCCAGACCTCAGCAAAAAGAGAGCATTGAGGGAGACATGACAGGGTGAGATACTGTAGAGTAACTTGATTATTTCTTAAGGGTAAGGGCACACCTGGAGATTTGGGGAGATTTATTAGCCCGGCGACTAATCAGCTCTTCTTTGGGGTGACTAATCTCCCCGAACTGCTTGTCTTTCACCTGCTCAAATGAAAAAACACCTGCGCCAATGCACTCGCAGCACTTTAATTTCCTCACGAGTAAACTTTGGGCGACTTCGGAAACCTGCAAAGTGCCGCGAGTGCATTGGCGCAGGCGTTTTTTTCATTGAAGCAGGCGGAAGACACGGGGAAGCAGTTCAGTGAGATTAGTCACCCCAAAGAAGAGGCGATTAGTCGCCAGGCGACTCAATATCCCCGAATTTCCAGGTATGCCCTTACCCTAATAGTAAAGAAATGTAATTGATTATATTTAGGAAGTGTTTTATTTCAGTGGAATGCTACTTATATTAAATTTTCATTTTTGCAATACATCCCCTTTAAGGCAGAGGCACACGTGGAGATTCGGGGAGATAAGTCGTCTAGCGAAAAATCGACTCTTCTTAAGAAGACAAATCTCCCTGCAATGCCTTCCCGCCGGTGAGAGTGTAAATCGCCAGCGGGATGGCACTCGGAGCGCTTCATTTTCTGGAGTCACCCCGAAGTTACCTCACGAGGAAACTTCGGGAGACTTCGGAAAACGAAGCGCTCCGAGGCAGTTCGGGGAGATTAGCCGCTCAAAGAAGAGGCGATTTGTCGCCGGGCGACTAAATCTCCCTGAATCTGAACGTGTGTCTCTGCCCTTAAAGGAAACCGTAACACCAAAAAATGTAAATGTTTTAAAATAATTACTATACAATCTACTGTTGCCCTGCACTGGTACATCTGCTGTGTTTATATAAACAAGCTGCTGTGTAGTAATGGGGGGAGCCATTCAAACACAGTATACACAGTAGATAACAGATTCTAAAGAATCCCATTGTACACTACAGAGCTTATCTGTTATCTGCTGTGTATCCTGTGTGTGGCTACACAGAAGCTTGTTTATACAAACTAAAGTAGAGTTTCTGAAGCAAACACACCAATTTTACCAGAGCAACAGTACATTATATTTTCATGCATTCTCTTTGGTTTATATGGCTGTTATCAAGAAGAGAGGTGAAATGTTATATGGTACTTCACAATAGACCAGCAGTGTTGAATCCGATTTTCTCTCCAGGGTATTCATTGTTCTGTTAAAAAAGTGGTTCCTGTTTTTTTTAATGTAAAAGATACAAAGTAGTCACGCATGCCCCCATCACTGCTCCCAACCCTTGTGTAAAAGATTCTAGTGAAGTAACAGTGTTTCCTACAGTATATTCCCATCTCAGTGTGTTGTTTTTATTATCCACTGCTTGAACTTTTCTTTCCCTTTCTGGTCTTTGTTTATTTATAGAGATGCGCCACCTGAAAATTTAGTGGAGAACATGGAAAGCTGTGAAACTGATGCTGGTACTTTTGGGGAGACAACTCAGAAAGGACTGATGTTTCGAATTGCTTCAAAAAGTATGTCTGTTTCTGTTTTAATTAGAGTTCCAAGTTCAACTAAAAATACTTCATAGCTCTTAAATAAATTGTATTATCATATATCCTATCAATTCACCTTCAGAACTAAAATGATATTCCAGCGCAACAAGTACTTTTGATCAATTCTCACTCCTCAATGGAAATCAGTATGACAGCCCACATTGGCCAGAGTGATCCCCCTGGATTGTCTATAGTAACCAAACAGCTGCCTTTTCCATTAGTCTGGCTGTAAAAAGAGATACATCTTCATTGTTTCACGTATGAAACTGCATCTGGCAAGGAAATTCATTAATGTTCTCCATTGCCATGCTTAACATTTTCAATCTTAAAAAAAAAAAAAAAGTTTATAAAATGTCTTACACTGCAAATAATAAACTGGTTTTATTTTGTATTTTTAAAGAATATACATTTTAAAAAACAGGGAAGCATGGGTTATGAATTTCCCAAACTTCTTACCTCTTGCTTCTCTGCCTCTTCCCTCCTGATTGCTGCTTTTTACCCCCATACCATTCTTTTATTTATTTTCTCACCCTTCAATTTTATTCTGTTTGTTTCTTGATTTTCCTTTACATTGTTCCCAGTTCATCTTGCTCTCTATCATTCTCCTCCTTCTCATATGCTGAAAACATTTAGGGGGTTATTAATTAAGTCCAGTTTTTTCTCATTGGCCTTTTAAAGGGGAAAAACAATTTTTTCATGGAAAATAAAACTAGAATTTTTTGGGATTTATAAAACCCTGAGGGTGTTTAAGTACTCCAACTCAGACCTGCCAAGTTCCTGTAGAAGTCAATGGTAGATGTCCCGAAGATCTGCGCTGGGTTTCCAAAAAAGTTGCGTTATTGATCAGTAGGGGAAAAAAATCAGTGCGATAAATCTTAAATTGAATGCTTACCTGCTTTAAGACAGGCTGGTCAAAATGAGCCAAACTGCCCAACATTATCTGGTTATGTGGAGCCAGATAAATGGTTGGATCGTCATATAAAATGACACCCAGTGCCCAAAACACAAGATTAGAGCCTATTTGTCAATGCAGTGTTGTATTGTTGGATTTCATGGAATTAAAGAGCTCACTGGTTGTTATTTTCCACTAGAAAACTGGACCATAAGTCCACATACTATTAGATTTTTGGGAAAGTATCTTGTTGTTGAAGCATGTCAATTCCTTTATAGAAATGAACAGCTGAATGAATAAATTATGAATAAATCTCTTTAAAGGAAAACTATACCCCCAAAACAAATACTTAATCAACAGATAGTTTATATCAAATTGTATGACATATTAAAGAATCTTACCAAACTGGAATATATATTTACATAAATATTGCCCTTTTACATCTCTTGCCTTGAACCACCATTTTGTGACTCTATCTGTGCTGCCTCAGAGATCACCTGACCAGAAATACTACAACACTAACTGTAACAGGAAGAAGTGAGGAAGCAAAAGGCACAACTCTGTCTGTTAATTGGCTCATGTGACCTTACATGTGGTTTGTATGTGTGCACAGTGAATCTTACGATCTCAGGGGGCGGCCCTTATTTTTTAAAATGGCAATTTTCTATTTATGATTACCCAATGGCACATACTACTAAAAAAGTATATTATTATGATAATGGTTCATTTACATGAAGCAGGGTTTTACACATGAGCTGTTTTACTCAGTATCTTTTAATAGAGACCTACATTGTTTGGGGGGTATAGTTTTCCTTTAAAATGCATTTGGCAGATGATACATTCCTTTGCTGACCATAAGCTTGCAATGCACTATATATAAAATACTGCTATAGATTCTGGTTCATTTCAGGATACAGGACCGTGGATGCATTATTGCAGCGCATGTTTGAAGCAGAAATACCACCAGGAGACGAAGGTCCCCCAATTGAAGATATCGTAAACCTTTCTCCTAATGACCTGTACATTCACAACCCTACATTTGATACAGCTGCCTAACATTGGGGCTGTGTGTTGAACTACAGTATATGAACCTGTGCGTGTGCCAAGATATCTGCATCCTCTTCAAATAAACACCACTAATCAGTGAGTGGCGATATTCTTTCCATAGAACTATTAACTTTTTGGCACTCACCAAAGAGGAAACCAGTAGAAGCTGAGAGATGTAAGAGGATATGGAGCTTCAGGCCATGCAAAAACCAATCCATTCTTAATATACAGTAAGGAAGTATTCTCCCTTTGACACTTCATGTTATTTAAATTGCTGCTACTGGACAAAAAGTATCTCTTTTAGAAAAGAAGGTTTTAGGGCAATGGCGTATGGAGATTAATCGCCAGCGACAAAAAACTGCTAGTGACTAATTTTGCTTTCTCACCTACGATACAGTGAATCTCTCCTGGTAAAACCCATGTGTGGCTTCAGTCTTTCAAAAGCCAAGACTGTGAAAGCATTTACAGGAGATTAGTCGTTCTCAGAAGAGGAGATTTATGCTCTTTTGCCTCTGATCCCACTATCTGTTCTTTCTGTGGGTTCTTTTAAGGTCGGGCCACACAGGCAGATTCGGGGAGATTTAGTCGCCCGGCGACTCTTCTGTGGGGCGATAATCTCCCCGAACTGCCTTCCGCCTGCTATAATGAGAAAACCCCAGCGCCAATGCACTCACGGCGCTTGATTTCCGAAGTCGCCCTAAGTTTCCTCTGCGTTTTAGAAAAGGCGAGTAGTCGCCAGGCTACTAAATCTCCCCAAATCTTCCTGTGTGTCTCTGCCCTAACAAAAGGCATGTTACTTTTTTAATTTGGACAGTATATAAAATGCTGAAGTAGAGACTCAGTGTGATTGGTAAAACTTCCCACAGATCTTATTCATTTCTGTTGATGGAGTAAAACAAATTTTATTGTAGACAGAATCCACCTTGGCTTTGTTCAACTATCTTTTGACATTTAATGACTTAATTTTTTGACCAAGTTATTTGCATATTAGATAGACTTTCAAGAAGCGGGAGGTGCACCCTACATAACCGTAATAATTTGTGCAATCAGGTGGGTAAAGTATCCCAAGTGTGCTGTTGTTATGGTAACCACGATGGTCCAATAAAAGATAACTGCTGGCTGGTTTATAGTGGCAATAATTATTACGTGCTCAATGTTTGATAGTATATCTCTGTTAATTACAGAATTCAATATCAGAATTTGAAGCTACAGTCCAATAAGCAATATGTGCCCTGTTGTTCCTCTTCTGTTCCTCAAATATATTTATTACATAGCTAATGTATTCAGTTTTATATTTCTTAGTATTTCCCATGAGAAGCAAGACTTTTTTCACTTTATTATCTTACTTGAACTACATGGGTTAAACATGTGATACAGTACAAGGCCGAAGTCAATTTGTTAAGGTAACCGTTATCTGGGAACATTTCACCTGCATTCCTGAAAACGTCCCATTTGCTTTTTTTTTTCATTTAAATTTTTTATATGTATCAAATTGTTATATCACTGTTTAAAAATATATATGATATGCAAAATGTGATTATTTATAAATAAAGAACAAAATGAATGAAACGTCTGAAAAGATCTGGTGTTTTGGTAGCTGGTTGAGTCTGGATTTCTTATGCAGAGAAGAAAAATAAAGCATAGAACTTTGCCTTAAAGTATTCACTCAATGTACTATAACATGGTCCATATCTTCATTTGGCCTCAATAATAAAGAATAGTATTTCTGATAGATGAGATTTTGTTTCTGATAGATAGATTGTAGTCCTGATTACCCCATGGCTTCACCCAGACCACCGCAAGGTTGAAACCCAGTTACTCACAGTTCAGAGATAAAGGAGGTTATTTATCATAGTCCAAATCTATCTCAACATTTACAGCCACAAACTCTGAACTAATCCACATGGGTTTTTTCGACGTATTTGTTATTAGAATTTTCCTGAAAATTTGCTTAGCGGTAAAAAATCTGAATTTTTTTCGGATTTTTCACCGAAAACTCAGATTTTGTATGTTTTTTTTTTCTGAAAAATTGTTGGGGTATTGCACAAAACACAGCGCACATCAATAAATCATTGGGACTCCTCCCATTGACTTGTATGCAACCTCGACAGGTCTGAGATGCCGGATTTTCTGATTCAGACTTTTCCATCCTCGGGGTATAATAAATTAATAAATAATAATAAATTTGTGATTTTTTAAAAGTCAGATTTTATACAAAAAAAAATCAAATCTTTCAGGATTTTTGCATTCAGAGTTTAGTAAGTAACCCCCAATGTGTCTTTATCTGCCAATCACACGGCCTGCTTCCAAGTCACAGCCCCTTGGCACTCACATTCTCTCTCAAGCTCAGGCTCTAGCACTCTGTCTCTTTGTCTTCGGCTCCACAGGCCTCTTCGTCCTCTCTTGGGCTTCCACTCACACACCAGAACAGCCAGAACTGTGTCTCTCCTCCAGACACACAATCGATACCTGTCCTCCAAACATCCAAGGAAGAGCTTATAGGGAACACACACCTTTTACCTGAAGTAGCAGCTTTGCTCTTAATATATATTTAATATACAGAGGGAGCAACACTGGAGCTTGTTAATGTATTATACAATAAATAAAACAACTAAAATTGCATAAAATGCTCTACAGAGGGAAAACATTGAATTTTATTGAGAGCTTGAACATGCAGAACAAATTGTCTTTTGTCCTTGCTCTAAACTTTCTCTTGCTTGCTTAAGATATCTTCTCTTGCTCAAAGTACTTCTTTCTCCTTGTCCCTCGCTCTATCCATTCCTCTGTCTCTTACTCTAATTCTGATCCATCGTCTCTGTCACTGTTGCTCCTATCCAGATAGCCTGCTAAAATTAAAAACAATGTAATACTCTCTATTAGTGTATATTCTTCAAAACTATGCATAGTGGAGGTTCTGTAAGGAGACATGAGGCAACTTTTTTAAATCTGCATCTATTGCAATTTACTTATTGTAATCCAGTATAAGGGCATTTCAATCCACGAAATATAGGTGGAGATGAATTAAGATTTACAGAGGTTCAGCCTCCCCAAAAAGAGACCAACCACTTACCAATAGAAAGCCCTCTATTTGTAGCCTCCATAAATAAAAATGTCACTCTCTTTCCCCTGCTGTGAACTATTCTAGATGAAGAGGTTGCAAAGTGGCTATGCCTGGTTTTGGTAAAGTTAGGGGTGTTCCTAATGTATTACCACATAACCTTGAAAAGAGGTATCCTCATACATTATGGTATAAGCATACATTATATGTGTTAGTCTTAGCCAGTTCCAACATTATCCAGAAAGGGTTACAGTAGGATCTGTGGAGCTCTCATTAGTTGGTGAGTGTTAGTAACAGACTAGCTAGCTTAGCAGTTTGGGCTCCACACAGGAGTTGAGGCATCAGCACCCTGGTGACACCAGTACAACAGTAAACTTATGACAGTTGTAAAAGCAAGACTGTGAGGTAAAGGAGAACTAAACCCTCCATGGTGATAAGTCTCCGCTGGCCCCCCCCTCCTCTAGCCCGCCTCCCCCTGCACAGCCTTACCCCTAAATTCTGTCCCCTCTAGAAATCGGGACCGCACATGCAGAATGAGTGCAGCGGAGCTCACAGGCACCATCTACTTCTCTTCGGTAATCTTTGTGAAGTGAGTGATGTATTGGCGCAACAGTTGGAGCAATCTTCCTGTTTGCATCAACTGCACATTCTCCGAAGGAGATGGAAATTGCCAAAGGGGAGGAAGAAGACAAGATTATCAAAGAGAAGAACATGGTGCCCGAGAGCTCTGCTGCGCTCACTCTGCATTTGCGGTCGCTATTTCTAGAGGGGACAAAATTCAGGGGTAGGCAGGGAGGGGGGGCCAGTGGGGACTTATCACCATGGAGGGTTTAGTTCTCCTTTAACTCACAGTCTTGCTTTTACAACTGTCATCACTTTACTGTGCAGGGGAGGGCAGCAGAGGGGGGCCATCAGGGGTTTACTTCTCCTTTAAAGTGTTAGAAGAATGTGCACCATCCAATTACAATAAGGTTACCCATGATTACCATAAGTTTACCTGTGGTTTTTAGTATACCCAGTGTTGTTGTGAGGGAGCAGAGAACCTACCAGGGCCTTCCTGAAAGTGAATCCAATCCCGTTGGCAAGTGTAATTCAGCCTCTGCACAATTTACATTACAGGGAAATCCAGAAGGAATCACAGCAATTTAAAAACTTTTCCCCAATGGATCAATACTGACTGCTAGGAAAATCATTTTCTACCTGATTAGTCCCCAATGCAAATAGAATAAGGGATTAAGGACAAAATATTTGTTAAATCTTAAAAGATAACATTTTACCAAACATTAACATGAACTATCAGTAAAAATCACTGAAAATGCCTAAATCAAGGCCAATGGGATTTCTCACAAACTTTACCTCTGAAGAGCTTGACTCTTCTCTTCTGCAGGTCAATTTCAAACCAGTCTAATTCTTCTAATAGCGCCTGTATTTCTTGCCTTAACGTCTTTATCTTGTTAATCATAAAATCACTTTTTATTCCAAGAATTTGCAGACGTGCCATCCTCTCATCCTCCAGAGAGGACTCCGTTTTAGGTTCAGTAATAGTAACAGTGTCCTATAAGAAAATAATTTATAAAAAAAAAGACTAAGAATATTGGGGTAAAATCAGTGATAAAAATGATTATATCTGATTTTTTTTTTTTAAACAATGTAACTTATAGATATATACAAAGACATATCGATATAGATGTCAAGTAAAATAATACCGAAGCACATATTTCTTTAAAAAGTATAATTATTTAATGAAATATGAAGTTTTTATATCAATAAGTTTTTATTGTTTTACAACATTGATATATAAGACAATTTGTAACAATAAACATCTTGAAAACAAAATCGCGTGTAGTTGCAATCTTAAGAACATACAGTATCTGTTATGAAACAAACAAACGTTTAAAAATAAAAGGGAGACAAGACAAAAATTAAATAAGTAAATGAATAAAATTAAAATGAAATTTAGTAGCAAGACTTCAACTCTGACTTCGAAAATACCCTGGTAGACATTTACAGAGAAAAGGGAATATTAGATATATCGACCCCGTGTCGATATACCAACCAAGGACCCCATGTCAACAGAAATTTCTCATAAGAATCTATCTAGCAAAATGCTTGTCATTTTGTCTTGAGACATTATCCAGTCTACCCTATTTTTAACTGGATCTATTGGAATCAGTCTTTGTTTCCAAGCCCCAGCCAAAGTTCTCTTAGCTGCTGTCATAATGGAAGTGAAAAGACGAAACTGTGCATTGTTTAGGTTTTGGGGTCTTAAGCCTAGCAAAACTATTCCAGGGTATCTGGGAATGGAAACACCCAAAACAGAAAACATCATAGTGAGAATTCTGATCCAGAACCTCCGGGCGTTAGGGCACGTCCACCAAACATGAATCATTGTACCTGTTTCCCCACACCCTCGGAAACAGTGGGGGCTAGCTGAGGGGGAGAATTTCGCGATTCGAGCTGGGACCAGGTACCAACGAAGAAGTACTTTATAATTAGCCTCCTGTAAGGACACATTATTAGAAGATTTCCGAACTGTAGCCAAATCTGATCCCAGTCCTCAGGGTTTAATTCTCTATTTAAGTCCCTATGCCACGCTTAAATGTACGGTAGCTCTCGGGGTAAAGAAGGGTCAAAAAATTTACTATATAGACATGAAACTGCCTTCGGAGGATTAGGGGATTGAAGACACCATCTCTCAAAAAACGTTTCAAATTTATCTGGACTATTAACTGGGTGCCATTGAGAGTGGATAAAATGGGATATTTGCCGTAAACGGAAAAGCTCCCGTTCAGGGACAGAGAACTTCTCTAAAAGTTGTTGTAAAGTATAAGGCCCAGAGGCAGAACAAAGTTGACCTATAAACCGGACATTCTGGTCGGCCCACCATTGGAATTGACAAATCTGGATACCAGGGGCAAACTGCGGATTGCCAAATAGTGGGGCCACCGGTGTGTGAGGAGATCTCAGGTTTAATTTCGTGTGTAATGAGTCCCAAAGTTTTAAAGTGCATTGTAAGCATCTACTGGCTTCTGTAGGTCTCGCCTTCAAAGAGCACCAAATCAAGGCTACAGGAGAGACAGGGTAGGTAAAGGTAGCTTCCAAAGAAACCCAATGAGGACTGTCGTCCACTATGTGAAGAGTCAAGATCTGAGACGGTTGAGCAGCTTTATAGTGATATAAAAGTTTAGGAAGCCCCAAGCCCCCCTTGTGTTTAGGCCGATAGAGAGTGTATTTGTTCACCCTGGGGGGTTTTTTCGCCCATACAAACTTTAATATTGCGGACTCAAAGTGATCCAAGTGGGCTCTAGGAATTAAAACTGGAAGAGTTCTAAACAGATATAATAGTTTTGGTAAAATTGTCATTTTAACTGAATTTATCCTCCCTATCCAGGAGATATGATGTGAACTCCATTTCACCAATAGGTCGGATAAAGTTTTAAACATCGCCGGATAATAAAACTTATAGAGAGAATCATAAGAGTTGGTCAATTTAATTCCCAATAGAGAGATATAGTGAGGTTGCCAATTAAATTCAAAATTAAGGTGTAGAAGCTTTTCTATGTCTTTCGACAAGTTAACATTGAGGGCTTCTGTTTTATCATGATTGATGTGGAGGCCAGAAATTATGCTAAATGTGTCTAGTAGATTATAAAGGTTTGGTAAAGAAGTTAAGGGCCTAGAGATAATGAGGGTTAGATCATCCGCAAAAAGGCTGATTTTATGATGAACTCCTCCAGTATCAATTCCCAGGATATCAGGATTAGCTCGAATTGCAACAGCTAATGGTTCAATTGCCAAATTGAAAAGTGTTGGGGAGAGAGGACACCCCTGTCGCGTTCCCCTATAGATTTGAAATGGTTGAGAAGAAAAGCCCAGTATGTTGACTACAGCGGAGGGGAACGAGTATAAAGCTTGCACCCACTTTAATACCCCACATCCAAACCCCCATTTGTTAAGGATAAAGTATAGGTAGTGTTAGGATAAAGAGTCAAAAGCCTTCTGTATATCTAATTTAAGAATCATAGATTTAATATCTGTTGTTTTAGCTCGCTCTATGAGAAGGATCAGCCGCCGGGTAGCGTCAGAGGCCTGCCATCTCGGGACGAAGCCTACCTGATCTTTATGAATAATACTGGGCAAAAAGGAGTTAATTCGGGTAGCTAGGATTTTCCCCAATATTTTAATGTCTGTATTGAGAACCGAGACTGGTCTGTAATTCTTACAATCGGATAGGTTCGTGTCAGGTTAAGGGATAGCAGATATTTTGGCTTGAAGAGATTCCGAGTGAAATCTGGAGCCATCTTTAAGACTATTGAGCATAGTAGTGAGATGGGGGGCTAATTAAAGGGAAAATTTCTGATAATATATGTTGGCTAATCCATCTAGGCCTGGGGCTGTATTTGTTTTTAACTGTTTAATAGCTTGTGTAACCTCTTCAAGCGTAATCGCACCATCTACAAACTGTGCCTGGTCTACTGTAAGCTTAGGAAGGTTCATGTTATTGAAAAATTTCCCAAAGGTACTATCTGAAACAGGAGGAGGTTTAGAGTAAAGCTTTTGATAGAAGGTCGCAAAAATATCAGATATTTTTTGCAGGTTACCAGTCAAAGACCCCTGGGGTGACTTAATTCTATGAATTGAGATGGGTTTATCCCTTTCATTCAGCTTGCGGGCTAACATTCTACCTGGCTTATCAATAGAACAAAACAATCTATGTTTGGCCCAACGCAGGGTTTTCTCTGCATTCGTCGTCATAAGAAGGTCTAAGTCCCTTTGAGTTTGTTGGAGTTGAGCTAAATTGGATTCTGTTGGGAAAGGCACAGAAAGTTCAGATAGTCTGTCTAATTCACGAAGGATATCTATTGCTTTTTACCTCAACTTTTTCCTTTGGGCACCTATTTGGATAAATATCCCTCGGATGACAGGCTTATGGGCTTCCCATAATATGGTTTTTGAAGACACTGAGGGTAAGTTGTCAGTAAAATATAAGTTTAGGTTATCTCTAACTTTAGCAACAATATCCGGATAGCTCAACAAAGACTCATTTAACCTCCAATGACGTGGTGTAGATTGAGGTGAAATATGTGTCAAAGAAACCATTACCGAGCAATGATCCGACCAACTAGTATTCACCGTCTTTGAAAACTGAAGAGTAGTGACAGTTGTAGATGAAAGAAAGATATGGTTGATTCTAGTTGATAACTTGTGGGGCGCAGAATAATGTGAGAATTGGCGGACCTCTGGATTAAATTCCCTCCATGCATCTATGAAACCGTTATCTAAAATCAAGTTTTTAAAGCGTTGAATATCTTTGTTAGGGGACACCACCTTCTGGTTCCCTAAAAGAGATAAACGGTCTAGCCTCTGGTTCCAAACCATATTTGAGTCTCCACAAATGACCATATGACCTACTTGATTATGTTTACATAGATCAAAAAGTTTAGTTAAAAATTCTAGCTGTTGGGTATTAGGGGTATAGTAGGAGACAATTGTAAGGGGGGAGTCACCTATATGAGTATTAGCAATAATATAGCGACCTTCACGATCAGAGATAACTTTATCTACCACCAAAGGAAGCTTGGCATGAAAGCAAATAGCTACCCCCTTAGTTTTAGTTGGGCCATTGGAAGTTAACACTTTCGGGAAACGTTTATGTAAATACTTGGGATATGAAGTATGAGAGAAATGGGTCTCCTGTAAACAGAGGATATAGGCCTCTAGGGAGGAATAATGGGCAAAGGCCTTAGAACGTTTCACTGGCAAATTAAAACCCTGCACATTATGGCTAAGAATCTTAAGAGACATCGTAGCAATAAACAGTAAAGCAAATACAAATGCACCTGTAACAGGTCCTAGTGCCCATATCTAACAGTAAGGGACCCAATACCACAGAGCCAACCGGTGGGATACAAAAAATCCCCTGGAAGAGTATTTTCCCTTTTGAGGTTTGTAGAGTTGAAAAAAATGGTAAATAACAAATTAACAAAAAAGAAAAAGAAAAACACAAAATAAACTCCGAAGATATGCAATGGTTTGCTCCAGAATGTTCACACGGATACAGGAACTCCGGAATAGCCCCATCCGGACCAGCCACTTGGGGCACCATATGTAGCCTGTACCTAAAAGGGGGGAAGCATCAACCAAACAATACTTTTGAACTAAGGAAAAGATCTATCTCTAAGAACTAATCGACCCAATAGTATATTAGCTAAAAGCTGCATATTAATATAACCACAGTTACGAAAAACATGTAAAAGAGGGTTGTATGACTATCATAAGCAAAAGTAACATAAACAGTTATTATCATATCTACCAACAATGTTCCGTAATATCGAGGGTACATCTCGAATGGATCTGTAGATGAGGCCAGTCAGTAAGAAAGAGAAAAACCCCCTCCAATCTGACAGGACCGTCAAAGTCTCTTCAAGGAGGCATAGCTTCATGACGATTCTGAGAAGACGAACTCTGTGAGGAAGATTTCACCCTTTCCCAGATAGGGGTAAGCTTACGTGGTGAATTGGTAAGCCTAATTTGGTAAGAACAGCGTGGCCTTCCTCAAGGGTAGAAATAGACTGTTGTCTATTGTTATATGTAAACAGTAAGCGAAATGGAAAAAGCCATCTATATGGAATCTTGTGTTGTAAGATGGCGGTAATAGGAGCCATGTTCCGTCGTAGTTGAAGTGTTGTCGGGGACAAGTCTGCGTAGATCTGATAAGGATGGGTTTGATAGCTCAATTTACCTTTGGCTCGAGCCGATGCTAGGATAGCCACCTGAGACTGATGGAAATGTAGACGGAGGATGACATCTCTCGGCGGGTCATCAGGCCTGCGAGGTCTTAGAGCTCGATGTACTCTATCTAACTCCAGTCTATTGGTAGGAATGTCAGGAACCAGGTCCTGGAGTAACTCTGGTATAGCCACTTTAAGATCTGTTATACTCTCAGGCAATCCACGAATCCGAACGTTGTTCCGTCTGGACCTATTGTAAGCATCCTCAATCTTGTCTTGAACCTCAAGTAGTTGAGCTTGTAAAGTAATAATATCCTGCTCGTAGGAATCAAGAACAGTGACAACATCATATAGTTTAGTTTCAGTATCAGCAATGCGCTGGCCCAATTCAGCGACTTGTTTCGTCAAATCTGCTGTAATCTTGGCAGCTGTATGGTCCAATTCACGCTGCAAAAGAGTTTTGAATTTGTCCAAAAGTACCTCGTCAGAGGAGTGAGTTTGTTGGATCCGTGGTGAAGATTCCGACTGCTGGCTATCAAATAGACTCGGTTCGGCATCCATATCGGCTGCAGAGGATGGTGACGCAGCTTTATTAGGCTCAGACAGGAAATCCTTTACCAAGCGTAGCAGTGTGGGTCTGTTTGGAGGGGCTGTATTCCGACCTCCAGTGGGTCTACGGGACCGTTGACTAGCCATAGAAGTGCCCCGAGAGTGGAGAGAGTGGAAAAGGCAAGTTCCGCTGGAAATCGGAGATGGGATGCCTCCGTTAGCGGTAATGTATTTGGTTGCGGCGGAGCAGTCTTAAGCAGCGGCCATCTTGGACTGTGCGCGCATGCGCCCCCCGAAATATGAATTTTTATTTCCTTACACATTAATTTATTTTTAAGGAACCTGGCAAGTATTGATATAGTGTACTCGCACTCGTGAGGCGACTGCGGAAAACGAATTGCTCCGAGTGCTATCCCGTCGGCGATTTAGATTCTAGCCGGCGAGAAGGCTTTTCGGGGAGCTTAGTCGCCAAAAGAATAGACGATTAGTCGCTGGTCGACTAAATCTCCCCGAATCTTTCCATGTGTCTCTGCCCTTAGAGTGAGAATTGGGATGGACTCACAATAAAATGTGAGTATACTGTTCTAGATATTCCTAAAACTATGGCTAAATGACTAATCAAATGTCTGTATCCTTTTGTTTTTGCAAGGGGTAGCCCTGAACAAGAAGAAGACAATCGCTCCGTGGTGCCCAGGGCAGACGCATGCACAGTAAAATTAAATAGTTGACTTTATATATATATATATATATATATATATATCTATATATCTATATCTATATCTATATATATTAGACAAATACAAGATTCCTCTGCACTCAACCCATTATCAATATATTTAAGACAGAGACATTTTGTGCATACTGCTACTGAAAAATGCCTTACCCTTTAAATAAAACAGGGATTGTTTGTCCATATATTGCAATATATTTAAGCTGGCCAACTACATCAAAGTCATCCCATATCTGGCCAGTCCTATGCTCAATTTTCATCTGATTCATTAAGAATTCTATTGCTTAATTTTACATTTTACAAAGGGACTAAGTTTTACCTTACTTGTTGCTTTCAAAGTAAAACTCCCAAACTTGGCTGCCCTTTTATTAGACACCAGTGGGATCACCTGACTATAGCTGGGAAGGGATCTCAAAATTGAGATTGCAAACTGTCTTTGCTTTAAAGAGGGTGAAACTAGAAAGTGTTGGTGGGCAAGGCTTATTATAACATTGGGTGAGGCTTATAATTGTTGGTGGGCTCATATAGTACCTCTCCATTTTTTTTACCCTAATTCAAGCACTAAGAAGCTGCTCCATCTGCTGTCTCTAATGGGAACACTGAACCCACCCTTTAGCCTCCTATATTCAATGTAATATCCATAAGCCATCTCAGGGAAGAGCAGCATGACTGTGATACACCAAACAGTGTCACAATATGGGTGTATAATATGAATAATTTAATATCAGTATGTGTGTATTGTTCAATCTGCAGAACCAGCAACACTCTGTCTAGGAGGCCCCACCAAAATTGTCCCAATTGGGCCGTGCATTCAGAAGACCAGCCCTGTGCAGTGAAAATCTAAATAATCTGCCAAGTTCCACATTTTTACTTTGTTGCTTAAATATCAGCATTATTTCTAAAAATGGCTGCATTTGATTGGGCAGTGCTTGAGTCCCTTAGTTGCTTAAAATTAGCCATTCTATAACATATAAAAAGTGAATCACCCTTTTAATTGGTTTTATAGTTTCTGATTGGGCTTGGCTTGGTTAGTTGGGAAGAAGCATCAGGCTGCCCAAAATAGCTAATGCTGTATTATAATCTGTTCAGGTTATGTTTAGAATATTATCGCAAATGAAAGCTGCAGCCTTTCTCTTCTAGCTCTACAATGCCCATCTCTGTTATTAAATTGGAGGGTACGATTAACCAAGCTGGAAGTCTGGAGGTCAATTTATCAATGCTTTTTTAAAAAAATCTTCCTCTGTGTCTCTTTGTGCATATAGTAAGGTTTACATTAGGTAGAAAAAATTGATACACCCCTGTTATAAAATATCTGAATATTCGGAAGCCACCTTGGCCTGTTTAAAAGCATCCAGCATTGTGCCTGTATTTGGTCATAGAACTCCTTCAGATTCTAATATGCTTACATTTTACACAATAGGGTTTCTTATGTAGTGTTAAATACCTGACTGGTATGAACTTCATTTATATCAGGTTCTGTGTTATCAGAAGTTGTTGTTGACACCTGTAAATAATAGAAAAAGAAAATGAACTAGTGATGTGCAGGTCAGGTCAGCCCAAAACCCACTGCTTAGGGCTGTCCTCTACACAAGATTTGCGGGTTGTAGGTGGGTTTGGGCAAACCACTTCATGGGTGTGAGTCTGCTCCACCTGCACCACTTCAAGATGTCAGTAATGGGGCGGGCTGGATGTGGGTCTATAGATAGCAGTGGGCAGGTCTGGACTGGGAATCAAAACAGGCCCTTACAATCAAGTACACAAAGGCCCAAATAGTCCTCCACCAGCCCACTAAATAGTGATGGTTTATGGGACCTTACAGCAGCCCCTCTGGCATTTGCCAGAACAGATTGCCAGTCCGGGCCTGGTAGTGTATTCCCAGGTTGGGCACAGGTTGGATGTGGGTGGGTTAGGGGCAATGCTTTGTCAACATACACATGACTTAAGTGAAAATCTAAGCACCCCTCTATAGAAAGATACTATCCTGCATATGTACAGTTGTGTTCAGAATAATAGCAGTGTGTTTAAAAAGTAAATAAAGCTCAAAATCCTTGTAATAGCTTTTTATTTCCTTATATGCAAATGCACGGGGAACACTGCACATTCTATTCCACATCAAAACATGAAGAAACATTGATCAAACTAACTAAACTAACTAACTAAAATAAACTAAATTGAGATTTAGTTGTATAATCAGTGTTTCGGAGAACTGCTGCACATCTGTGTTGTATGGAGTCCACCAACTTCTGGCACCTGTTACATTCCACAATTCTTCTGCAATTCTTGGTTTTGCCTCAGAAACAGCATTTTTGATATCACCCACAAGTTTTATATTACATTAAGGTCCGGGGATTGGGATGATCACTCCATAACGTCAATCTTGTTGGTCTGGAACCAAGATGTTGCTCATTTACTGGTGTGTTTGGGGTCGTTGTCTTGTTCAAACTCCCATTTCAAGGGCATTTCCTCTTCAGCATAAGGCAACCTGACCTCCAAGTATTTTGATGTATTGAAACTGATCCATGATCCCTGGTATGTGATAAATAGGCCCAACACCATAGTATGAGAAACATCCCCATATCATGATGCTTGTGCCACCATGTTTCACTGGCTTCACTCTGTACTGTGACTTGAATTCAGTGTTTGGGGTCATCTGACAAACTGTCTGTGGCCCTTAGACCCAAAAGAACAATCTTGCTTCATCAGTCCACAAAATGTAGCGCCATATCTCTTTAGGCCAGTCAGTGTGTTCTTTAGCAAATTATAACCTCTTCAGCATGTCTTTTTTTCAACAATGGGACTTTGCGTGGGCTTCTGAACAATGTCTGGAACGACCCATTTTACTCAGATGTTCAGAGAGAAATACACTATAACCAGCCTGCACAACATTTGCTGTCTCCCTTCCTTAAATAAGGGCCGTAAATGACACCTATTCTTTTAACAAAACAAATGACCTCACTATCGGGCAAATTACTAAACGCCGAAGCGCCTAACGCTAGCGTAGTGCATTTTCGTTAATTCGTTGATTCACTAACGAACGCTGGCGTAAATTTGCTAGTGTTACTTCGCACCCTTACGCCTGGCGAATTTGCGCAACGGACGTAACTATGCAAATTCACTAATGCGTGAATGATTCTGAACGCTACCTTTTACGCCAGACTTCCTTCACCACCTCAGACCAGGCGAAGTGCAATAGAGTAGATAGGGATTGCTTCAAAAAAAGTTAAAAAATGTTCTAAGTCCCAAAAAATGCTGGCGTTTTGGCGCCGTATGCAAATTAACAATCGCTAGCGTAACTTCGCTTTGCTTGGCGAATTAACGCTAGCGCAACTTCGCAACCTTACGCTACCCCTGAGTGCAACTTCGGATTTTAGTGAATTTGCGTAGCGCTGGTGAAAATACGCCTGGCGAAGTGCGGCGAAGCGGACGCTGGCGCAACTACGAATCTTAGTGAATTTGCCCCTAAATGAACTCCACACTGCTATTATTTGAAACAAGCCTCATTTAAAGCTTCCATTACACAGAATCAGCAGCATGCATATCATGACTGTTGGGTGTGTTGGTTTTCTATTACTCTACTACACCTACTAGTAAATTATTTGCCATGTAGAAATATAATTTCTACCAAAAACAGTGATTGATCAGGTTAGTGATGTTGGACGGCTATTATTCTGAACACAACTGTATTTATACATGAACCACAAATGCAAAAATGGGTCTGCAGTATAGTGTTTCTCTCCCCTTGTACAACCTAGACTTGTCACCTCTACTGCATTAGCAGAGCTGCCTTAAAGGGGAAGGAAACCTTGTCGGCGCAAACCCCCCACCCCCTCCCGTTTGTTGCCCACCCTCCCTCCTCCCCCCTGGCCTACCCGTCCCGCTGGGCAAATACCCCTAACTTATTACTTACCCTTCTGCGCAGGTCCAGTCCAGGGAGTTCACAGACGACATCTTCTTCCACGCGATCTTCTTCCTGCTTTGAACGGCGCATGCGCAGTAGTATCATTTCGCCGGTACGATCTACTGCGCATGCGCCAAAACGCCGTTCACAGCAGGAAGAAGATCGCGTGGAAGAAGATGTCGTCTGTGAACTCCCTGGACTGGACCTGCGCAGAAGGGTAAGTAACAAGTTAGGGGCATTTGCCCAGCGGGACAGGTAGGCCAGGGGGGAGGAGGGAGGGTGGGCAACAGACGGATGGGGGGTTTGCGCCGACTAGGTTTCCTTCCCCTTTAAAAGATTGGAGACTATTGGTGTTAATATAACCAAATGTTCTTCTCTTGATGGATGAAAGGTTTCAGGTTTTGTTACCCCCAGTCCTAAGTACTCATCTAAGTAAATGCTTTTGATGCAAACAAAAAGTTCAAATAAAAACCTGGATTTGATGCATGCCTAATATACAAAAGTCTTTACCTGTTCCTCTCGGGACATGCTGCTAAAGAGTCTACGAATTCGTTCAAAAAATCCAGATGAAGCTGCATCTTCTATACAGTGAAATATAATTATAAATATATTAAAGACAATGCTGAAATAAGGTAATTAGAATTGCTATAGAACAGGGACATGTGCACCTACGGGTATATACTGTCTTTATATATACTGTACCTGATTGGCTCATGACGTGTTCCTTCCCTATTCAAATGTTATTTTTGCCCTTGTGTTTGTTATGGAGTTCAGAATTAACACTGGACTCAGCAGGTTTTAGAGACTGTTTGCAGCTGGACTGATGGCAGGTGGAGCTATGTTGCAGTTATCGGTGTCCTATATAAATTATAATAACATAGGTATACAAATTAATATATATATTTAAGCACATACACTTAAGTCACATGATTAGATTTGGTTTCTGGACTAAACGATTGGTTATGAACCAATGTAAATGATGACAACCCATTTTTTCCTTTTTAATATGAGCGCAGGAGTAGAAGCACTCAATTATTGTGAAGGGAGCTGTACTCACACAGACGCATGTATGCGCCGAACGCAGGTGAAATGCAACATGCTGCGTCCCACCTGCCTTTGGCATTTACATGCATCTGTGTGAGTACAGCCCCCTTCACAATAATTGAGTGCGTCTACTCCTGCGCTCCCCTGCGGCTGAATGGAAGAAAGCGCAACATAGGGTAGCGCAGGAAAAACCGCCCGTGGATGAGCCCTAATGGCTACAGACGAGCTGTTTTATCTGTGCTCCCCTGCTTTCCAGTTTCATGCGTTCAGCCACAGGGGAGCACGGGAGTATAATTCTTTTCAATGTGGCTGTACTCACACAGATGCAGGTTGGGATGCAGCATGTTGCATTTCAGCATTTACATGCATCTGTGTGAATACAGCCAAATTGAAAAGAATTCAGTGTGTCAGCGCTCTCCTGCGGCTGAATGCATGAAACCGGAATGCAGGGTAGCGCAGGTAAAAATGCTCGTATTTAAGAGCCCTAAAGGATGCATCTTATTGAAGCATTCTCTCCTTTGTTCTGAAGTGGGGATATGGCATAAGCACAGCTGTCTTATTAGGTGTTAACTACTTGAATGTCCAATTAAACCTATTACAGAAATACCACTCAAAAAGTGTTTGTTTTGCAGTTAAAGAATATGTAATTCAAAGCAATTTCCTATATATATATATATATATATATATATATATATATATATATATACACTCAGTATATATATTACAGGTCTCGTATCTGGGAACCCAGAAAGCTCTGAATTACAGGAAGACCCAATAGCGTCCATTTTAAGCAAATATTTTTATTTTATTTAAAGGGGTTGTTCACCTCCCAAACACTTTTTTCAGTTCAGTTGTTTTCAGTCTGTTCCCCAGAAATAAAGACTATTTTCAAACAATTTCCATTATTTATTTTTTACCATTTTTTCAAAATGTATAGTTGAATGTTCTTATCTCTGGTGTTTGAATCTGGCTGCTCAGTAATTCAGGCGCAGACTCTAAACTGTAACAATTTTGCAACGTTTAGTTGATACATTTCTCAGCAGCATCTCTGGAGTTTTAGCAACTATTGTATCAATTCTAACAGCTGCCTGTAATGAAACCCAGAGATTCTGCTCAGCAAGGACAAACACAAGAAATGTATCAACTAAATGTATCAATTCAGAATAGTTTACAGGGTCGGTGACCCCCGCAACCCCAGCTGCTTTAAAAGGTGAAAAATGACACTTTACACTTCAATATTAAAAAAACGGTGACACATAGAAAAAAGAAAGTAATTGGAAAAAGTCGTTATTTCTGGTGATCTATCTTAAAACAACTAATTGTTTGAAGGTGAACAACCCCTTTAATTCTGTTATGTGGAATCCCGTTATCCAGAATGCTCCGAATTATGGAAAGGCTGCCTCCCATAGACTCTATTTTATCCAAATAAATCGAATTTGTAAAAATTGTTTCCTTTTTAACTATACTAATAAAACTGTACCTTGTACTTGAGTCCAACTAAAATATAATTAATCCTTATTGGAAGCAGAACAAGCCTATTGGGCTTGTTTAATGTTAACATAATTTTCTAGTAGATTTAAGGTATGAAGATCCAAATTACGGAAAGATCCGTTATCTGGTAGCCCCAGGTCCTAAGCATTTTGGATAACAGGTCCCATACCGGTAATTCCTGTTTCTCTATAATAATAAAACAATATTGGTAGCAAAACCCTATTGGGATTATGTAAAAAAAAACAAAAAATATCTGGGAAACACAAGGTCCCAGGCATTCAGGATAATAAATCCCGTAACTGTATTCAGTAATTGTGCAATTTTAAAGTTATTTTTAAATATAGTTTACGGTTTATTTGCATTACGAGTTTTTACTCTTGAAATAGAGCAGGAGACAACTGGTTAACAGAAGTGGAAGAGAGTGGATTTCTGCTCTGTCGTTTCATGAGTAGATCAGAAATAAACAAACACTGTATTTAATTATATTTACAATTAACTTACCAACTTTCAAACCATGTAAACAATGCTTTTAAAGACAACATATAATGTTTTAAAATAATCACCGTCGTTGTGTAGGCATTGGTGAATAAAACATGGTATAAGAGGCCAAGATGGGCTACAAAAGGCTGTTAACTTTAAAATGTGTCACCTTTAAAGGAGCTTCCTATAAATCTTTCTGGGCTGCTGTCTGTTACAGATGGGGTCCTAGTCCAAAAGCATGGTAGGGTGTGTTAGCCAATCATAGTCCTGCCTTCACAGAAAGATAGGTTGCAGATCCCTGTTGGGTCTTCCTTTCTGCTGATTGGTTCCTTGTCAAGTCTTTCCTTCTGCTGATTGGTTCCCATTCATGCTGTGAGACGTAGCACTTCTGTACACTGCACAGCCTGGAAAGCAGCCAGAAGGAATTGCAACTGCTAGTAGAGTTGGGAATTATAATTGCATATCCTTTTTTTTTGTTTGTTTTGTTACAGGTGTATAAGGGCTTAACATGAGAATATGGAAGAGTTTTTTCTGTAGAGGCTCATATGTGAAATGCATGAACAAACATGATCCGCCCCTAGAAATATAGTTACATAGTTAAATCGGGTTGAAAAAAGACAAAGTACATCAAGTCCAACCCCTCCAAATGAAAACCCAGCATCCATACACACACCCCTCCCTACTTTTAATTAAAATTCTATATACCCATACCTATACTAACTATAGAGCTTAGTATCACAATAGCCTTTGATATTATGTCAGTCCAAAAAATCATCCAAGCCATTCTTAAAGGCATTAACTGAATCAGCATCACAACATCACCCGGCAGTGCATTCCACAACCTCACTGTCCTGACTGTGAAGAACCCCCTACGTTGCTTCAAATGAAAGTTCTTTTCTTCTAGTCTAAACGGGTGGCCTCTGGTACGGTGATCCACTTTATGGGTAAAAAGGTCCCCTGCTATTTGTCTATAATGTCCTCTAATGTACTTGTAAAGTGTAATCATGTCCCCTCGCAAGCGTCTTTTTTCCAGAGAAAACAACCCCAACCTTGACAGTCTACCCCCATAATTTAAGTCTTCCATCCCTCTAACCAGTTTAGTTGCACGTCTCTGCACTCTCTCCAGCTCATTTATATCCCTGTTAAGGACTGGATATTTTCTATGATTTTTTTTAAATGTGGGGGGTAGATTCTGCAGAATTTGCAGCTGTGATTTTAACCCTTCTTTCCAGGGATCCCTTAGGCTGAATTAAGGTGCAGTGGCGGAACTACTGGGGGTGCAACTGCACCAGGGCCTGCGGGGGAAGTTACGTTACTGTGCAGGTGCAATGCAGAAATTGCATAATAGGCTTTATAAGTCATACGCATTCCTGCAAAGGATGAATAGGGGCTGCCATCTCTATACCTACAGTTTTCCAGATAAGAGATATTACCATACCTTAAAGGAACAATTACACCAAAAAAGTAAAGAGTTTTAAAGTAATTAACATATAATATATTGTTAGCATGCCTGGTCAAATCTGTGTGTTTGCTTCAGAAAGTCTAGTATAGTTTAGATAAATAAGCTGCTATGTAGTCATGGGGGCTGCCAAGAAAGAAAGGAGAAAAGGCACAGGTTACATAGCACATAACAGATAAGCCCTGTCCAATACAATGGTGTCTGTTATCTGCATTAAAATTGCATGGTAATGCATATAGACAAGGGCCTCTAAAGGTCGCCATAGATGCAAAGATTTTTCTTGCCGAACGACAGATTTTAACGAAGTCTGAGCAATCCTTCGAAATTATTGTGCGGCTAGTGGGATTCAAACGATCGTACATCGTACATAGTGGGATTCAAAAATCTTTATCGGTCCCAGTGAAATCACAGAAAAGGTCACAGCCATCGTTAAATCCTATAAGCTAATAGGTGAATGCTATGGACTCAAATCAAATGGCATGGACTCAAATACAGTTTGTTACTACAGATCCAGAAAAGGATATACTGTATGTGTTATATGCGAAACAATGGGTGTAGTAACTACAGAGCTTCAGTGGTAAAGCTCTCGGGTACATAATTTAGCTACTACTGTCTAGGTTCCAAAATTTAGATTAGTAAACTAAAAGGGCAAATTTTTACATTAAGAATGCTCCATAACTAAAGTTATGAGGCTTACCTTGTTCAATAAAGGCAGTTTATTGTTGGAGTTACAGTTGCCAATATGCCAGAGAATCTTAGGTGGGATCAAAAATAAGCCGTGTAGCTGTACAGCCCTACTTTGTCTGTACATGTAGGACTCTATAGGGTTTATTTTAGATTGTTACAGTTGGCATTTAAAATTATTTGAGAAATAATGGGTAAAAACCTTTTAAAAGTGCCATCTGGTTTCCAGACTCCTTGCTCGTTCTTCACTTTCATATAATTGCCAAACATCATGCAGTAAACTGTCCCAGTCACTTCTGAAAGCAGAAACATCATTTCATAGAACTGGTAACAAAGGCAGCATTTTTGTCAATACCAGCGAACCATGGAAAAACAAATGACTTGATGTATGTGTTCAGTGTGTTTGCCATATCATTCATTTCAGAAGGAAAAAAGGTGCCCACCAAATGTTGTAATTCAGCCTGCAATATCCGTATGGAATTTATTCAGGTGTGATTCTTTAATTATTTTATATCTGATTTTTTTCTGATACTGTGGGGGAAATTAACGACAATTCTAACTCTTACCTTATTTCAGCTCGTAGTATCGCGCCAAAATCATTCATGGAGTCCTACCCTAAATCAATTGTTCTTTTTTTAGATAATCTGAATAAAGTCAGAAATTATGGATTTTTCTGTACCAGCTCCATATACTGTATAAGTAACAGGGGCTGAGTAAAGCTCGATGTGTTTCCCCCCTGACCTAGAAGTCACTTCTCCAGGCATCCCAGCAAAGAGCTTTAGAGTGCAGAGCCAGTGCAGTACATACATTTCCACTACCTTAACCCTTGACTCCTTTTTGTCCTGAAGTCAGATGCATCTGCAAGTCTGAGCCGGGGAGTGAGTGATGTGCGGGCTGCATGCTAAGACTCCCATAGAAGTCACTTCTCCGGGCATCCCAACAAAGGAGAACAAATCGCTGACAAAAGAGAAGAGAGATTTCAATTGAGCAGTGTTGTTAGGGCAATCCAGTAGGCTGCCCTGCCTGGAGGAGCAGGATGAGAGAGGAGCCGGTGCGGAAAAAGACTCGCTGCCACAGAGAAGCGCTAACAGCACCTGTACAGTCCTTGCCACCCAACACTTTGACTGGCCCAGCGCTGAGGAACAGTAGGGGCACACGGCTTAACCCCATAGCTCCGTCTACCCTGTATCCTAAACATCTGGTTGGCTCCTTCACATGCTGTCAGTAGAATATGGTAGATAGCCAGGGAGGAGAAATCCAGCACCGCACGATGGATCGGCGCCTTGTCGCCTTTTCTGAAGAGGAGCGGAAGCGGAGTTTCGCTAAGTTATGTCTTAATAAAGGCTTTGCGATTTTAAAGTTTAATTTGTGTTTCTCGATGTATACTAACGAATTTTTGAAACATTTTTTTTATGTTACTGCTCCTTTAAAGGGCATGTAAAGGCAAAAAATAAAATCCCAGGGAAACAATCCTACTTATAAACAGCAGAGGGAGCCCCCGCCATACTTCCCAGCCATGCAGAACGCAAGCAGCTTTGTTTGTTTCCCTGTAGAGCAGTCGGCGACTGTGTAAAGATTTGTATTGGATTTTATTTTTGCCTTACATCCAGTGTCGGACTGGGACACCAGGGGCCCACCCAAAAACCTTTGACCAGGGGCCCACCAATAAATCTTAGACCAGGGACCCACTCTTAGTACTATTTTTCTTCCTCTTCTCACTCAATGTTTATTCTCCTTGTCTCTTTTCTTTACATGCTATACTCTTTTTTTCCATCTATTTAGCCTCTTTGTTCTCATAGAAATAGGGAATGGCCATGAAATAGACCAAATCATTAGCAGCATGAGGGCCCACTGACACCTGGGCCCACGGGAGTTTTCCTGGTATCCTGGTGGTCCAGTCCGACACTGCTTACATCCCCTTTACTGTTTCCAACTCCAGCTGCAGGGACAAAGATCATTGAGCCAGATTTAAACAGAAAAACTGGGATTCTATTTGGAGGATTATTTTGCTGCAGCCACTGGTTTTGCAGAGTTTGAGAAAGTTTGTATTAAACAATACAAAAACTATAAAATCCACATTAGATTACATGACAACACAGGACCCAGTGAAATCTGTATATTCTGATTATTAATCAGTCTTGCTGTATCAGCTTCTGGCAGATATTGACTTGTGCTCTTTTGATAATTTATGACGATCCCTAAGCAGCCCAGACCACACTGAGCATGTGCACAGTCTTAGTCTTGCAAAGATGTTTAACAAAGTTACAAGATGGTGACCCCCTGTGGCCAACTTTGAAAGCATAAATTATTTGTTTGATTAGGCTTGTGGTGCAGTAAGTTCATGTTTATGTTTAGTATACAAAATACAGCATTTCTAGTATTATTCTATTTTAGACTTTACTTCCCCTTTAAAAGGGGATAGAATCCATCTGACAAAATAAAGGTAAAATTGCTCATAGTGTCCTCCTAAGCAATGTTTCCACGTGAAGGTCTTTGTGAGTATTAAAGGGGTTAAATGGATATTCAGCCAATGAATATTCCCTGTTTTCTCAGGCTCCTTTACATGTTATGGCTGCACTGATAGCAGGAGGGACTAAATCCCTTCACTCCGATGCATCACAGCTTCCTCAGGGTCTATTGGGTCATGTAGTGTTGCAACCTGCTGCTTATTTACCAGACTGTGTTGCAAAAAAAAAATGATACTTGACACCAATATTTTTAAAAGTAAGAAAGATCAGGGAACCAAAACCGGAAAACAAATTTATTTGTGGAAGAGATTGACCAATTAGTCATAGCATAGCATAGCTAAGACTGAATATGTGAAAAAAAAAATCTCTCTAAAAATGTGACTCTACATAAAATAAAAATCTGTTTGTCTGTTTAATTGTCTGTTTTAGCTAATTAAAGAAGATTACACATTTTCTTATATATTACTGGTGACTTATAATAGGGTTTTATAATAGGGTTAAATACAAAGGGGGGGTCCTGGAAAACATACCAGCATGTTGAGTTAAAGTCTTGCTTTTCATGCCAGGTCTTAAATGATGCCAAAAAAGGAAAAACAATTTGAAGAATAACACATTGAATGAAGTATTTATCCTGATGATTTAGTTTACCAAACAGTTCTCATTTCCTGCAGTAGGTGGTGCTCTTGTCCTTAAGCAGAGTATACATTAACTATTTTTATAGCAAAATATTTTTAGTTCTCTAATCAGGGGCGTAACTATAGAGGAAGCAGACCCTGCGGTTGCAGGGGGGCCCGGGAGTGTAGGGGGCCCAGTGAGACCCTAATTAATTAGCAATTTTAATATATCTTGGTAAAATAGGCCAACTTATAAATATTTTGGGGCCCTAACTAGTTACGCCACTGTCTCTAATCTTTAACATAACTTTTCCATGACACAAAAAATGATGTTTAGTGCCCAGCTTACTATATCAGAAGGAATATATGACAACATTCATTATAGAAATACATCATTAAAGGAATTGTTCAATGTAGAAATAAAAACTGGGTAAATAGATAGGCTGTGCAAAATAACAAATGATTCTAATATAGTTATTTAGCCAAAAATATAATGTATTAAGACTGGAGTGACTGGATGTCTCACATAATAGCCAGAACACTACTTCCTGCTTTTCAGCTCTCTTTGTTTCCACTGATTGGTTGCCAGGCAGTAACCAATCAGTGACTTGAGGGGGGGCACATGGGTCATATCTGTTGCTTTTGAATCTGAGCTGAATGCTAAGGATCAATTACAAACTCACTGAACAATTATGTACCATGTGGCCCCCCTTCAAGTCGCTGACTAACTCAGAGTTATAGAGCTGAAAAGCAGGAAGTTGGATTCTGGCTGTTTTATTAGACATCCAGTCACTCCAGCCTTTATATATTACATTTCTGGCTAACTAACTATATTAGAAACATGTTTTATTTTGCACAGCCTATCTAGTTACACAGTTTTTATTTTCACACTGAACTGTTCCTTTAAATGTTCTTTAGAAAGGGTTCTCTCTGGTAATGACTCCAGCTATGCATATAAAATCTGTACTGTCCATAGGTATGCAATGAAAAAGGGGACATGATATCATCCTGGCCAATGAGGCCCTTTCATTTGTTTAATTCTATGCCAAAAAAGGCATACAATTATTCAAATATTTATAAAGTTAATTATAAAGTTATTCATAAAGACATTTAAAGGACAAGGAAACTAAAGCATTAATACCTATTAGTAGGCAAATTAGGCCCCCTGACCCCTCACTTAATTTTGTCTTCACCTCCCCCTGGAGCTTTTAAATTCTGCTTGGTCTTCTGCTGGCCCAGTGCTGGAATGCAGCTTAATCTTTGCTAAGCAGGTATATCTGAATCCAGCTCTCCTGAACTCCTAAATTAAACATACCAACACTCGGGGCTGATAAAATGCAAAGCTCTCTGTGGATCCACTACCAGCACTTTTTACACTTTGCTTTCTCTCTGTTCTGCTTGCACTAAGCACATACAGCATACCTTCCAACATTTTGGAAATAGAAAGAGGAACAAAAACATTTGTGACCACACCCATTTTGTGCTTATCTTAAATAGTTACAATTGTTTCTTTGCTTATCTTAAATTGTTACAAATGTATCAAAGTGCACCTGCCAGTATTCTGGGCTCTCTGCCAAAAGCCAATAAAGTTTTAGAAACGTTGGATATTTTTCTGGATGTTCATTGCAGTAGATCAAAGAGAAAGTAGGGACATTTAAAGGGATACTGTCATGGGAAAAAAAGATTTTTTCAAAATGAATCAGTTAATAGTGCTGCTCCAGCAGAATTCTGCACTGAAATCCATTTCTCAAAAGAACAAACTGATTTTTTTATATTCAATTTTGAAATCTGACATGGGGCTAGACATTTTGTCAATTTCCCAGCTGCCCCTGGTCATGTGACATGCCTGCACTTTAGGAGAGAAATGGTTTCTGGCAGGCTGCTGTTTTTCCTTCTCAATGTAACTCAGTGTCTCAGTGGGACATGGGTTTTTACTATTGAGTGCTGTTCTTAGATCTACCAGGCAGCTGTTATCTTGTGTTAGGGAGCTGTTATCTGGTTCCTTCCCATTGTTCTTTTGTTTGGCTGCTGGGAGGGAAAAAGGGAGGGGGTGATATCACTCTAACTTGTAGTACAGCAGTAAAGAGTGATTGAAGTTTATCAGAGCACAAATCACATGACTTGGGGCAGCTGGGAAATTGACAATATGTCTAGCCCCATGTCAGATTTCAAAATTGAATATAAAAAAATCTGTTTGCTCTTTTGAGAAATGGATTTCAGTGCAGAATTCTGCGGGAGCAGCACTATTAACTGATTCATTTTGAAAATTTTTTTTTTCCCATGACAGTATCCCTTTAAGTAGCAATCCGGGACTGCGGATTGAGCTGTCAAAATCGGCACTGTCCTGTGAAAAAAGGGACAGTTGGTAGGTATGCATATAATGTTATAGTGCTCCCAATACAGGCACTTCATATCTTCAGCAGCCAGACCATTTAGGGCAGAGACATATGCTCAGATTTGGGGAGATTAGTCACCCATTGACTAATCTCCTCTACTTTGGGTGACTAATCTCCCCGAACTGCCTTACCCCCGCTGGCTAGAATGTAAATTGCCGGCGGGATGGCACAGAGTGCTTCATTTTCCAAAGTCGCCCGAATTTGCCTCAAGAGGAAACTTCGGGCAACTTTGGAAAATGAAGCGATCCAAGTGCCATCCCGCCGTCGATGTACATTCTAGCCAGCGGGGGTAAGGCAGTTTGGGGAGATTAGTTGCCCAAAGAAGAGGAGATTTGTCGCCGGGGCGACTAAATCGGCCCGAATCTGAGCATGTGTGTCTCTGCCCAAAGTCATTTATACCTGGGGCTTTTAGCCCTGCACAAGGAAGTGTTTTCATGAAGCCACGCTAGGGACCACAAGAAAAAAAAATTAAAAAACGTGTATGGTTTTCTTTTGCATTTAAATTAAAGAGAATATTTCAGTCTTTATGCTCTCTTTACATTTGTAGTCGGTTTTTTTACTTTACCTTTTTTTTAAAGAAATGGTCATGATTTTTGCTTTGTAGAATGTGGTTGTGATTTTTGTTCTGTCTCAAGACTAATATATTAATTCACTTCATTTCCCTCATATAATTTATGTGGTTTTCCTTAATTCCTTTCCAATAATGTTGGCTCAGGCTTCCCATTAACCCTGCTGCTCTGTGCTTGCATGACTGTGGGTATATGCTGAATGGAACGTCGCCTGTTGATCAAACAGGATCTTACTGAGAGCAGCAGTCGTGAATATAGAGAAGTTGCTTAATATACGCTCCAGTTGCCCAGTAGCAGCTCAGCTATGATAAACTGGAGAATTTTTTGAAGAAAAAGAGGATATCACTTGCGTTCTCAGACTTCCTCTGAAAACATGTGAGGGAAATGACACATTCAGGACTATAAATATATTTATTCTCAGTCTGAAAAACATCACATTTGTGTTTAATTACTAATACACTCTGTCTATTCTAGTGTGGATACGTTCTCACAGTGGCCATGACCTAGTCACATAAAAGGTACAAAGAAGAGGAAATGGTTAATGCAACAAAGGGTTATTGCAGGACACCAAGGCAACTTCACTAGAAATACTGACGTGATTAAAATCAATATACAGATATGTGACCTGATAATGCTCGGGACCTTTGGATTCTCCGTAATTTGGATCACCAAGTCTACTAGAAAAATCATGTAAACATTACATAAGCCCAATAGGATTGCTTTGCCTTCAAAAAGGATTAATTAGCTACTGTTTTATTATTACAGAGAAAATGGAAATGTTTAAAAACAATTTGAATAAAATGGAGTCTATGGGAGATGGGCTTCCCTTAATTTGGAGCTTTCTGGGTAATGGGTTTCCATATTACAAACCCCATGCCTGTATCAAAAGGAAATGATTGATCAATGCCCACCCCTGGCCCTGTGTTTTAGCAGAGACTATTACTGGATGGGGTGTCCTTATTTATACAACTGACAAATCTGCAGAGGAGGAATAGCCCATAGCAACCAAGCAGTACCTGTCTTTTTCCAGCCAGCTGTATGTTGAATAATGAAAGCAAATATTTGATAGGTTGGTCAGGTGCATATTTTATTAGTGTATTAAAAACATTATATTTGCTACTGTTAAAGACCAGTATACCCCTTGTTCAACATGAGCTCATTGAACAGGGCTTGTGCTATTGTGGCCAAAGAGTTACATTTTTTCTTCACGAGACAGCACTTGTTGCCTATAGGCTGCTGTTTTTCTGATGATGTTAGTGATGAGGACTCTTCTATGCAGATCATCTTTGCACTTTCGTGCAGGTCCTTTGTAGTCATATGAGGGTTTTGTATCTTTAGACAAAGCAATCTACTTTTGATTTTGCTCAATCGTGCTTTGACTTCTACAGATTTCCTTAAAGGGGACCCGTCACCCAAAGAAATTATTCCAAATCCTATTTTATCATGTTAGTCAAGCAAAATGAACTTTAATTACACTATATAAATTTATTTGAATCTTGTTTCCATCAATCTGGGAACTCATAATTATAGCAAGCAGGCAGGAGCCATTTTGTGGACACTGTTATTAAGACAAGCCTTGTATCATCTCAGAATCTTGTTTGGGCACCAGAATGGGGGACCTGATGTCCATCCCCATGTCCTGGCTACACAATTAAATGGTGAAGAGAACTGGGGGAATGCGGGGAGAGCAGTGACATCTAGGAAGTGTCGAATAGAAAGTGAAAGTATTTGCTTGCACCCTGCCTAAGGCATAGAGGAGGGACAGGCAATATATTTTATTGACAGCTGAGATTTTTAATCGAGTTTGCAACAGCTATGAATTCGTTGATAAAAAAAAAGAATTTGGATTTCATGTTTAATTTGAAAAGGACTTTTATTATACAGATTTTAATGTCTGGGTAACAGGTCCACTTTAAATGCCATTTTTGATGACATTATGGACCAGGGCCAGAACTAGGACTAGGCAGGAGAGGCATGTCTTTTACCTGATTTCCACTTGTTTAGCCCAAATTATGCCAAAGATACGAGCCCTGGGGGGAAAGTGTGTGCAATCAGGAAGGGGGCTTGCCTTGGCACTCTTATAGATCATCAATATTGTGAGCGGGATGTGAGTACACTCTTCCCCTGCTTTGTAGGTATTAATTAGCTTTATTCCACAATTACAATTTTTTTTGTTCCCGTGTTTGTGAAATAAAATTAAACTGAGCATTAACATTTGCAAAGGTTTTTTTTTTTATAACCCACTGATTCCTGCAGGACTTGTCTACTACTTTCAACTTACAAAATCATCTTAATACATAGTTTGGTCAAGGGTGCCCACATAGTGATGGGTGAATCTGACTTGTTTAGATTCGCCAAACATTCGCAGAATGGCGAAAATTCCCCCGAAATGCATTAAAGTCTATGGACGACAAGATTTTTTTTGATGAGTGACCAATTGTGCAACAAATCTTTTCTCCCGATAGAGTCTATGGACATCATTTTTGTGTTGAAAAAATTTCACTCATAACAACTGCTCAGCATTGTAGTTGTTAAAAATACAAAGTTGCACAAAACAAAACAATTGGTTGCTACACAACAATTGGCTGCAGCAGATTATTGGTTCAACAAATCAGATCGGTTGCTACACATTGATTTATGTAATGCTGTCTGTCATTGATTTTAGGTTCCCACATTTACTGGGATATTCGCAATGACAGAGCGAGGTCACAGCAGCAATGTAAGAGATATTCTCACAGAAGCAGTTTTTGATCCAGAATCTCAGGTAGGCAAAAACTACATAAATCAAATTGTAACTCATTCTTTCCCTGCAACTTCTGTTACAAAATGTATGAAAAACAGCATGAGTGATGGCTATAATCCCTTTCTGTCTTTTGTTGCGACATCCCAGGAGTTTATAATCAACACTCCATGTGAAGATGCTGCTAAGATGTATATTGATAATGCAACAAGAGTCCAGAAGAACAGGTGGGAGCGGACGCACACCCACAACAACCCATAATCAATGTAGCCCGGTGCTCATTAATAGAGGCTTCGGCAACCTCCCATGTACATAGAGAAACAAATTTACCGACACACAGGCATATGTTTAGCAGGAAAACCTTGCTTTATTGCAGTGCGGCAGTGCAACGTTTCAGGGCCACGGCCCTTTATGCTTGTGGCCCCAAAATGTTGCACTTCCGCACTGCAATACAGCAAGGTTTTCCTGCTAAACATATGCCTGTGTGCCGGTAAATTTGTTTCTCTAATGCAGTGATCCCCAACCAGTAGCTCGTGAGCAACATGTTGCTCTCCAAACACTTGGATGTTGCTCCCAGTGGCCTCAAAGCAGATACTTATTTTTGAATTCCAGGCTTGGAGGCAAGTTTTGGGTGTAAAAAAACCAGGTGCACTGCCAAACAGAGCCTCAATGTAGGTTGAAAATCCACATAGGGGCTACCAAATGGCCAATCACAGCACTTATTTGGCACCCCGAGAACATATTTCATGCATGTGTTACTCCCCAACTCCTTTTACTTTTGAATGTTGCTCACAGGTTCAAAAGGTTGGGGATCTCTGCTCTAATGCAACAAGAGGAAATTCTGCAACTGTATTTGCACAACTAATCATTAATGGGAAATCTCAAGGTTTGTATGAGAGGTTTTAAAAAGCATGGAAATCTACAATTTTTAGAGGCTTTTGGCTGTCGCTCTTCTACTTAAAAAAAAACACCAGCCTGAGGTACTTTTGCTGAGTACCAGCCATCATCTTCTTCCGATCTTCCAGATATGCTCCATCAGTATGAGCTAGATTATGCGTGTGCCCTCCTACAATTTACACTTTAGGACAACTCTAGTAAAAGACAGCATCCAGCATGCATTTGGTTGAAGACAAAGAGCACCAGCTGGGGTGACTAGAATCACTCAACTTATTGCCCCCACCAAAAAAAAATAGTTTTTTATTACAATCATATAAAATTTTTATTATATTACAGTGCATTGCAGATAAAGAAGGAAAAGAAAGGAAGCAGAAGAGAGTGAAATGTGTTGTAGGAGCAAAGAAGGAATCACAGTGTGGCTTATCTAAAAACAATGTGCACAAGCATGTCACTTTATTAGAAATCATCATGTTTTCCCTCACAGCTCTATGGCTTTTGTGTCTCCTAGATGGATCAGAGTGAGTCTTCTGTGATTGATGTGTTCACAACAAGCAGAATGGCGCATGATCATATTATTCTTCCATTTACTGTTTATTAGGATGATGTAAAGAACCAAGTCTTAAGGCCCTCATACACGGGCCGATAATAGCTGCCGACAGACCGAGTAGACATCTTATTGGCCTGTGTGTGTGGCCATCCGACGGGCATCCCCTTTCGACCAGATGTTGATTGGGCAAGGTAAAAAATCCCGTCAGATCGTGGCCACAGGTGTTCGTTGATGCGGTTCTGCGATCTGACTGCCCGTATTGCCTCCATTCTTGCATTTTTTGTCTTTATATGTTGTATTGTAACAAAAAAATCTTTATTTCTTTTAAGGCCTGCATGGTGTGTATAATGGGATTTTAACATTCAATCGTGCTAGAATACTGTGAGAAAACCTTCTGGACAAGTGAGTCAATTACGTTTAGCATTTGCTTGTGTTTTTTTTTCTAAAGTAGTTTTGAACGACTGTGGCCTTTATTCTGCTTCACGTTGTTTCTTCCCTGTGAGCAAGAAGTGAAACTTTAATCCAGAACAAACAACTTGCTATAGGAAATCAACTGCTTTCAAACACCGTTCAGTCATGAAATGCTCTAATACCTTATTTTAGAACTACATGAAATCTCACTTGTGATTTTTATCAGTAGTTTTGAAGTCATTGTTCAGTTTAGCGTCTCGTTGTGTAGGACTCCAGAGCAATGACAATATGGCTCCACTTGCAAAGCTTTGAGATCGGTGTTGGTATCATCATAAATCTGCATTGACTAACGGCACTGCATGATAATAGCTATCAGTAAATCTAGACTGGCAAGTAGACTTTATTTAATAGGCTGATTGTGCTGTGGTTGAGTGAGATTTTTTTGCAGCTGAATGACTGGGAATAAAATACAAGCATTTAGACGTCATCAGTATTTAGTGTGCTCCAGGGCATGGGGTACAATGGTTGGAGGAACGTTAGAATAATGGTTAGTCTCACCCAGGAGAAGGACAAATTTCTTTAAAAAGTTGCAGCAGTTCCTTGAGCTAGATTTTATGGCATAGACACAAGGTCAGATTCTGGGAGATAAGTCGTCCGGCGCCAAATTTCCTCTTCTTCAGTGGCGACTAATCTCCCCGAACTGCCTTCCCTTGCCTTCTCTTGCCTTCCCGCCAGCTAGATCGCCTTGTGAGGCAACGTCGGGCGACTTCGGAAAACGAAGTGCTCTGAATGTCATCCCACCGGAGATTTTCATTCTAGCCGGCACAAAGTCGCCCCAAAGAAGAGGAGATTTGTTGCCGGACGACTAATCTCCCTGACTCTGACCGTGTGTCTCTGCCCTTAGTGTGCAGAAATAACAGTGCTGGGATAACAATGGTGACAGTGACCCCAGCACTTTTAGTACAGGTTACTTCTAGTTGTGGCTGGGTATTTTCTGGCATTATGTAGCCATGACCAGTAGCTGCTACTAGTAGCTCCGTGTGCCTTCAGTGCCTAAATACTGTATGTTGCTGTTGGGCCCATTGATACTGATAAGTTTACATTTTTCTCTTTCAATTGGAGCCAGATGTTCAGTGAAGACAACCGTAGCATATGAGGTGTAGTTTGTTTTGGATGGCCTTTAGTAAGATATGGGAAATAAACTACACATTCAGTCAAACTGCTTTGCAGGCTTAGTTTGGCATTCTGTTTCCTTCAGATTATAGGCACGCACCATTGGTGTTCTTTTAATAAATGGCTAACACTTTGTGACAAAGGTTTTCCATAAAACAGTACTTTTAATTATGGTAACACTTAGTGGCAGATTTGTCAAAGGTCAAGTGAAAATTCGAATAAAAAAGAAATTGAATTTCAAACTAATTTTTGTGTACGTCAGCTTAATAATAATAGATTGAATAAATAGAAAATTAGAATATCAAAATTTATCATGTACTGTCTCTTTAAAAATTCGACTTCAACCATTGGCCATCTAAAACCTGCCGAATTGCTGTTTTAGCCTATGGGGGACTCCTATTTGGAGTCAATTGGTGGACTTTGAAAAATCTAAGCTTTTTTTTGGAAAAACTTCTGATCAAATTCGATCGAATGCACTGTTACTTTGATTTGTACGATCCGAACTCGATCAAAAACTGACCTATGCGCGGCTACCCAGACAATCTAGAAAACTTAAAGAGACGACACACATAACGAGGAGACATGATTATGAGACATTTATTGTTTAATATTCACAATGCAAAGCAATATTGAAGTGCAGGACATTGTATCTGACATTCCACAGATATAATGAGTATGATATGTATGATACTTTTGTGGATATGACAATAAAGCATTTTCGTTGGTTAAAAAAAAAAAAACTGACCTGTGCGAATGAAATCGGACCATTCGAAATAAATTTCGATGAGTCTTTTTTAATTCGAATTTCGAAGTTATCGGAGTTCAAAAAAACTCCTATTTCTTCGAAAATCGACCCTTGATAAATTTGCCTCTTATTGATGTAGTTCTGCCAGCATGAACTAGCATTGCAACAGTTCTCTCTTGTTATTATTATCCCATTTCTGTAAATGGTTACATATGAAGCTTTTATTTGAAACTTTGAGACATTTGAACATACCCTTTTTATAAGATTTGTTTCTACTTGAATTTCTGCTTACTTCTGCTACAGACATGTCAGACTACAGTGGGAGTCTAATGTTACAGGCCCAGGAGGGCAGTGGTGGCCAAACATCTTTCCTGGGGCTCTGTTAGCTTATAAAAAGGTTATACATCTAAGAATTATCAGACATTCAACAATAGCTTCAAGCATATGTGGGGCAGCCCCAAAATCTCCCACAAAATGACTTTCAGGCCGTACATTAGGCATGTCTAGAACAGACAGACATTCTTCAAAATTACCTCCCTGCTTAGTTTTGTCTTTTGAAAGGTCTTGCAAATGTAAGACACATTAAGTTCTGTCTTGGATAACACAGCTTTTTTTTGGCACGTGATGCTTCAGGCTACATATGTCATAGTTCTGATTTGATTTACTGCTAAGGTTATTTGTGTTTCATTTTCTTAAATTTTTTTGTGTGTTTATATGAAGGTGTGTCCCTGAATGACTGTGCGGTAACCCCCAAACATCCTAGATTCACAGATAGGACTATGAGATAAGTGCTATGCAGAATAGACTGACATATTGTTTGGGGGATATTGTATTGCAAAAGTTGATATCCACCACAATTATACCAAAATAAAACCTGCAATGTCGATTTCTAAAATCTAATTTCTAATCTAGAATCTAATTCTAAATTTGATTCCAAAATAACTTTGGTAGGAGTTATCCTCGATCCTCAGTTTATTGTATGCCAGTTTATTAAGTTACAGTTCAGTTTCCCCACTTGCATTGATGTTTATTGCTAAATAATCACGGTAATGTTTCTGCCTCCACGTGAGAAAGATCCTCATCACGACTGGGTTTCTGATAAGTTTTTTAAACAAATGAGTCACAGATGAGAAAAAGCAATGCCTTCCTTTCAGTGTCTGAATACTTTGTGGTTTTTGATGATAGCAGAATATCTATATATCTATCTCTATCTATATATCTGTATTTATCTATCAATCAGTCAATCAAAAATCTTTCTGAAAATATTCTGTGCACTGTTAGTATGTACTGTATGCAAATAGGAGTAATGAGCCTTGTGCTAAAGAGACTAGTTTTAGAAAAGTTTAGAAAAGTTATACTGAGCCAAACCCGGGGAGAAGAAAATCAGGGTTTACATATGAGATTTACTGGGGTAAAAAAAAAATATATATATATATTTAATTTATTTATTTATATATATATATATATATATATATATATATATATATATATATATATATATATATATATATATATATAGTCAAATACAAGAGTCCTCTGCACTCAACCCATTATCAATATATTTAAGACAGAGACATTTTGTGCATACTGCTACTGAAAAATGCCTTACCCTTTAAACAAAACAGGGATTGTTTGTCCATATATTGCAATATATTTAAGCTGGCCAACTACGTCAAAGTCATCCCATATCTGGCCAGTCCTATGCTCAATTTTATCTGATTCATTAAGAATTCTATTGCTTCATTATACATTTTACAAAGGGACTAGGTTTTACCTGCAACTTACGTGCTGCTTTCAAAGTAAACCCCCATACTTGGCTTTAAAAAATAGTGGTGAGCACAACTTTCCCTTGTTTGTTATAGTTATACAGGAGCAGTGACCAGCTCCATGTTGTAGCTCCCACCCTTCCCAGCTATAGTCAGGTGACCCCACTGGTGTCTAATAAAAGGGCAGCCAAGTTTGGGAGTTTTACTTTGAAAGCAGCAAGTAAGTTGCAGGTAAAACCTAGTCCCTTTGTAAAATGTATAATGAAGCAATAGAATTCTTAATGAATCAGATAAAATTGAGCATAGGACTGGCCAGATATGGGATGACTTTGACATAGTTGGTCAGCTTAAATATATTGCAATATATGGACAAACAATCCCTGTTTTGTTTAAAGGGTAAGGCATTTTTCAGTAGCAGTATGCACAAAATGTCTCTGTCTTAAATATATTGATAATGGGTTGAGTGCAGAGGACTCTTGTATTTGACTATATGTATTTTGTGGTCACAGCCTCATTGCACCCCCGCCTAATGGTTTTAAAAAATAGTGGTGAGCACAACTTTCCCTTGTTTGTTTTATATATATATATATATATATATATATATATATATATATATATATATATATATATATATATATTTTTTTTTACCCCAGTAAATCTCATATGTAAACCCTGATTTTCTTCTCCCCGGGTTTGGCTCAGTATAACTTTTCTAGCACATACTACTAGAAAAGTATATTATTATGAAAATGGTTTATTTACATGAAGCAGGGTTTTACATATGAGCTGTTTGATGCAATATCTTTTTATAGAGACCTACATTGTTTGGGGGGTTTAGTTTTCCTTCTTTTAGTGCTACGGTCAATTCTATCATCTTTGATGCCCATTGCCATGGAAATTAGAATGCCACATAGATCAATCGTATCGATGGTACTAGCACTGTGGTTGACTTATTCTGTCTAAAACATGGCCCCTTTTTTGACAATTTACAATACAAATAACTTTTAAAGCGCTAACACTTTTTAATAAATTCATATTGGAAAGTTGCTTATAATTGTTTTCTTTTATTATGCAAAAAAATATTTTTTTGGGGTTGACGTCCTTTAAAAGAATTAAAGAATATGTTCACCCTTACAGCTAAATTAAAGCATGCTCAGCCATTATGTATTGGTGAGGCATATAATGGCGCTTGAGTAGGTGCCCACAGCCCACAGATAAAGAATTTCCTGTAAATGTGTACATGACTGATTTTTTATTTTTCCATTTCTTGCTCATCAGTCTTTTAATCTGAGAAAACCACCTCTGTGTTATTTGGTATCCCCAGAATCACCCCAGTATTTCCTCACAGGCCCCCTCCACCTTCATACCGGGGATAGACTTCCTGATGTGTAGGTGTGTTTAGAAAAAAAACGTGAGATTCTCAAGTGTTTGTTTTACAGGTTTATAGTTAGTGCCAGCAGCCTGCCTACATATTCTGTACAGAAAACAAATGTGCGGGTTTTGCTTGAACATTTGCCATGACGGTGTTTATTCGTCTAGTGCCAGATTCAAACTTTAACATTAATTTTTCTTCTTTATTTGGCTGTTTTCTTAACAAATAACAAATTTGTTTTAAAAAAAGAAAAAAAGCACCACCCTAGGTAACCCCCTTAAAAAGGCCAAATTGGCAATAGATGTCCCCTCTCTAGATGATGACCTATGGAAGGAGGTCACAGCAGACCTGTATGATTTCCTAATTTTCACTAGAGACAAAATGGTACAATTTAGGATCATTCACAGAACCTATATCACTTCGTTAAGATTTAAAGTCATGGGAAGGAATCCTACAGCGAATTGCCAAGCTCCAGACGCAAATTTCTTTTGCATGTTGGACATGCCCAGCAATACACAAGTACTGGTCCAATAAAATTAAATATATAACTAACCAAGTCCTACTTCCGGGCGCCCTAACCCCAGAGTTCTGTCTACTGGGTCTAGTGGACGAACTAGCCCCTCATATCAAAACCAGAACAATCTTACGAACTACATTTTTCTATGGGAAAAATGTATTGCCATCAGATGGATGAACCCTGCTCCCCCTACAGAGAAGGAATGGATTACCTTAAAGGGATACTGTCATGGGAAAAAAAAAATTCAAAATTAATCCGTGCTGCTCCAGCAGAATTCTGCACTGGAATCCATTCCTCAAAAGAGCAAACAGATTTTTGTATATTCAATTTTGAAATCTGACATGGAGCTAGACATATTGTCAATTTCCCAGCTGTCCCAAGTCATGTGACTTGTGCTCTGATAAACTTCAATCACTCTTTACTGCTGTACTGCAAGTTAGAGTGATATCACCCCTCACTCCCCCCCCCTCCCCAGCAGACTAATAACAGAACAATGGGAAGGTAACCAGATAACAGCTCCCTAACACAAGATAACAGCTGCCTGGTGTATCTAAGAACAGCACTCAATAGTAAAAACAATGTTCCACTGAGACACATTCAGTTACATTGAGAAAGAAAAACAGCAGCCTGCCAGAAAGCATTTCTCTCCTAAAGTGCAGGCACAAGTCACATGACTTGGGGCAGCTGGGAAATTGACAAAATGTCTAGCCCCATGTCAGATTTCAAAATTAAATATAAAAAAAACTGTTTGCTCTTTGAGAAATGGATTTCAGTGCAGAATTCTGCTGGAGTAGCACTATTAACTGATGCGTTTTGAAAAAAACATGTTTTCCGATGACAGGATCCCTTTACTAAAAAGCAGACTGCCAGTGGTGAAACGAACATACAGTATATGGCTTGACAATGCCCTCAAAAGTTTGAGGCAGTCTGGTGCCCCTGGCTAGAAATTAGCCCAGAGACCAGGGCCGGGCCAAGGGGTAGGCAGGGTAGGCAACCGCCTCGGGCGCAATCACTGGAGGGCGCACTTCTCAGGGAAATTAATTTTTTTTTCGTGTTTTTTTCATTTTTACCAATCAGTTTGTTTGTTATTATTTATATTATTTATTTATTAATGACATGCTGCTGTTTGAAAATCGCATGCCTCGACCCCCTCTGAGGTTTGTTTCATCCAATTTAAATTGTGAAGGCGCTCCGCCGCCCTGGAGCCTAACTTGGAGCCTTCCATGACGACGAACCGATGCACATGCGCAGTAGGCTGCGGCGCGTGACACGTCCATACATTTGGCGTCAGTCACATCATTGAGATCGATCGGGCAGCAGCAGAGAGGACCTGTGTGCGCTAGATGGAGAATCTCACGCTGAAGACCTGTCTTGCTGGTGCTGGGACTGGGCTCTTTTATTCCTCTGACCCTGGCTGACGATTGCTGGCACATGTACAGATCATGGGGGGCTTGGGCCTGGGGAATTGGAAATATTTATGGCTGCTGGGCTGGCACAAGCACAGGTGGGCGTGGGCATGGGCAGCAGTAGTATGGCTGGGCTCATGGTTTGCTTCTGGATTGGCACAGGTACAGATCATGGGGGGCTTGGGCCTGGGGAAATATTGATGGCTGCTGGGCTGGCACAGGTACAGGTATGGGCGTGGGCAGCAGTATGACTGGGCTTATTGTTTGCTTCTGGGCTGGCACAGGTACAGATCATGGGGGGCATGGATTGGGCCTTGGTAAATATTGATGACTGCTGGGTTGGCACAGGTACAGATCATGGGGGGCTTTGGCCTGGGGAAATATTGATGGCTGCTGGGCTGGCACAGATACAGGTGGGGGCTTGGGCAGCAGTATGACTGGGCTCACTGTTGGCTGCTGGCACAGGTACAGATCATGGGGGGCTTGGGCCTGGGGAATTGGAAATATTAATGGCTGCTGGGCTTGCACATGTACAGGTATGGGTGTGGGCACCAGTAGGATGGCTGGGCTCATTGTTTGCTTCTGGGCTGGCACAGGTACAGATCATGGGGGGCATGACTTGGGCCTTGGTTAACATTGATGACTGCTGGGTTGGCACAGGTACAGATCATGGGGCTTGGGCCTGGGGAAATATTGATGGCTGCTGGGCTGGCACAGATACAGGTGGGGGCTTGGGCAGCAGTACAACTGGGCTCATTGTTGGCTGCTGGCACAGGTACAGATCATGGGGGGCTTGGGCGGGCCTGCCACCTTGGGGGAAATATTGATGGCTTCATTTGCACTTTGTTTGTTTACCAGGATAAAACCTTTGTATTTTTTGGTGTACCGTATTTTTGTTTATAAACATTACATATTTATTTAAATGAAAAGTTTTATTCAATAATGCAGTTTCTTTTATTAAAAAACATAATGGTAAGGTGGGAAATGCAAATGCAGGTCGGCAGGGGGGGGGTGCTGATCGGAAACCCTTGCCTAGGGTGCCAAACTACCTTGGCCCGGCCCTGCCAGAGACTAACCCCATTGTGTGAGCTTTAAGTGTAACCATGCTTGTCTAGGAATCTGTATGGCAAACCTTATCATACCTGGTAGCCCTTTCGAAAATCTGGTATCATATATACATTTCTATCATAATGTGTTCTGTATAATCTTGTTACCTTAACACCTATGTTTTACTTGCCATAATATTGGTATGTTCTCTCTCTTTTTTTTTTTTTTTCTTTATTGTTGTTTTTTGTTTTTGTATATATTAGAAAAGATGCGGTTACCCAGAGATGTGTGTCCTCTCGTCCAGACGCTGCTCTCGTGGTAAAACGGCCACTCCACAGCTTAACTGATACAAGCAAAAAGAGATACTTCCGCATTCATTAGCGCTGTCCACGACTCCAAAGGAGGACACCGTTGGTTATCAAAAATCAGCTTTATTTCAACACACTGTGTGGAACAATTATTGTGCGGCTGGTGTGCTCAGACTGACGCTTTTCTTGCCAGAACACTTGGCACTTCCTTGTTTTTGTATTTACAAAAATACCAAAATAAAAACCTTTTAAAAAATGCAAACTTGTTCCATTTTGTTTCTGCTATTGATAAAAAAAAAGACGGAAGTATTGCATTTGCAGCTTTAGTTACTGTATTTAGAGAGGGGCCCCACATGCACCAAACACAGCGTTCCCTTACAGAAGAAGACTGAAGACCCTGAAGATGGCCCCCATGAGCTCTGCCATTATAATTATTAATTATAATTATTTCTTCAACATCCGTAGAGAAATAGAGAGCTCTAAAAAATTATTTGGCTGAATAATCCTTTGCACATAGAGACATGGGTGTATCATATAAACAGGCACATATACATTTCTTACAGCATAGTTTGAAAACAAGATGGAGATTAAACACACACACATGCTCGCTGCTACAGAGCTTGGCATATCTTGGGCTCCAGACCTGGTATGCCCGGGTTACATAAAGATCCTGGCATTATGTGCACTGAATTGGTCTTGCAGTTTTACCCAGGCTTTTTGGCCATTGATAGTAACTGAATTTTCAACTGATTTAGAACCTGAGTAATTTTCATTATAAAGGCTTTGCTCACCTGGGTGTCTTAAGATTGTGGCAATATGGGCATTGTGGCACTACTACTATTTTACCCCAGGCCTTGGTACTTTTTGTGCTCCAGGTCTTGGTTGTCAAAAAATATCACTGTCTACATCATGATAAAAGTTAATTTACAGGTGAACTGTCCCTTTAAAGACCCTTTAGCTGTAAAATACAAGGGTTTTAGCTTTTATTTTAATTGTGGCAAGGGCAAGATATCGCAAGATAGTGATAGCAGCCTATTGTATGACTCATACTTCATAATTTATTATTGTTTTTCTTGTTTTCTTGTTTAGCTATGACATAATCATAAATGTAAGCAAGCACAAGCACAGGAAATCAAGCAACGTGTAAGCACCGTTCTATTTGAACATTTCCCCACTCAGACTAAAAAATATGAATATTTTAATAAAAGACATTGTTTCATAAGTGAGTTCAAAAGTAACAATTTTTGAGGTGATCCTAAAATCCAAACAATGATGGACAGGGCAGGTAATCAATTTACATTTGCTAAACAGTCCCCTTGTATAATAAACTCCTCCTTATCTGTAAAAAGACACAATGAGCTTCTGGAAGGAAGCAGGTGTTTGTTTATAAAGAGAACATAATCTCTACTTATGCAATCTATCCTGAGGTCAGTAGTGGCAAAAGGGATGTGGTAAGGGTTAAAATAGTACAGCGATCCAAATAAAAACATAATTTTTGTAATCAGAAGAATAGGCCAAATACGTCTTCAACAAGTCATTTTTAACATTTAAGAAATGTACTACTTTTTTATGTTGTTGTCAGCATTTTTTTTTTCATTTCTTTTCTTTTTCATACATATTAGGGGCAACATCTCAGGTTTTCTAATCCCTTATATGATCATATGAAATATGATCATTTTTTAATGTGAGTTGTGTTTTCATAGATGTACGAATATTATCCATGAATCTAATTACCAGAGATTTTTTAAAAAATAATATTTCATGCACAAGCATGTTTTGAATATGTCTGCGCCGCATGTTAAGCAACATCGGGTGGGTAATTTTATCAACCAAATAAACCCAATTTTCACAGCCTGAACTAGCTCTTACCTTGAAGTTTGCAGACTGAACCCAATCTCACTTTAACATCTAGAGCAGATGTGCAACAGGTGCAGGCACTGTGGTGTGTATATAACAAATACAATCTCCTATGTAACATATGCTGTTTTGTAACATTAACAAGTGGGTGAGAGTCACAAGTAGATAGAACTTTATTTGAATTTGTGAAATCCTAAAAATTGTGTTAATAACCTTACAGGTTGTATAGTTTACAGTATTCCAGAGAGCTCTGCAATGCAGTTACCTATAATTCTCCTCACCTTTTCAGAGGGAGAGAAAAATCAGTTTGTTTCCATAGTAATTACAGAGTTTGGGGGAAAGGCAGGGAGTTTCTCAGTCTCAGAATTAGTGAGCATGTCTTTCAGTCCCTGTCTAACAGAACCACAGGTTGCTTCAATGTTGTGGCAGCTCAGTAATCCAGGTGCAGATTGTGCAGTTTTCTACATTAGTTGATACATTTTTCAGCAGCATCTGTGGAATATTAGCAACTATTGTATCAATTCTAAGAGCTGCCTTTAATGAAACAGAGGGATTCTGTTAAGCGGGGCCAAATATAAGAAATGTATCTACTGATGTATCAGTTTAGAACAAATTACACAGTTGGTCACCCCTCTCCCAGAGCTGATTCAGAAAGACATAAGGTGACAAATTAAACTTTAAAGGGCATGTAAAGGCAAAAAAATTAAATCCCATTTTTACTTTCTTTAATGAAAAATAAACATATCTCCAATATACTTTAATTTAAAAATGTGTACCGTTTTTATAAGAAACCTGACTGTATGCAGTGAAATTCTCCCTTCATTTACTGCTGTGGATAGGAATTGTCAGATGATCCCTAACTGCTGAGCAGGGAAACAATCATACTTATGAACAGCAGGGGAAGCCCCTGCCTTACTTTCCAGCCATGCAGAACTCAAGCTTTGTTTATGACGATCCCTAAGCAGCCCAGACCACACTGAGCATGTGCACTGTCTTAGTCTTGCAAAGATGTTTAACAAGTAAGTTAAGTTACAAGATGGTGACCCCCTGTAGCCAACTTTGAAAGTATAAATTATTTGTTTGATTAGGCTTGTGGTGCAGTAAGTTCATGTTTATATTTAGTATACAAAATACAGCATTTCTAGCCTTATTCTATTTTAGACTTTACATGCCCTTTAAAGGGATACTGTCATGGGAAAACATGTTTTTTTTCAAAACGCATCAGTTAATAGTGCTGCTCCAGCAGAATTCTGCACTAAAATCCAAAAGCACACAGATTTCATTATATTCAGTTTTGAAATCTGACATGGGGCTAGACATATTGTCAATTTCCCAGCTGCCTCCAGTCATGTGACTTGTGCTCTGATAAACTTCAATCACTCTTTACTGCTGTACTGCAAGTTGGAGTGATATCACCCCCCTCCCTTTCCCACCAGCAGCCTAACAACAGAACAATGGGAAGGTAATGAGATAGCAGCTCCCTAACACAAGATAACAGCTGCCTGGAAGATCTAAGAACAGCACTCAATAGTAAAAGCCAAGTCCCACTGAGACTGATTCAGTTACATTAAGTAGGAGAAATAACAGCCTGCCAGAAAGTAATTCCATCCTAAAGTGCAGGCACAAGTTACATGACTGGGGCAGCTGGGAAACTGACAAAATGTCTAGCCCCATGTCAGATTTCAAAATTGAATATAAAAAAATCTGCTTGCTCTTTTGAGAAATGAATTCAGTGCAGAATTCTGCTGGAGCAGCACTATTAACTGATGTGTCTTGGAAAAAACATGTTTTTCCATGACAGTATCCCTGTAAGCTTCGATATTAGAAATACAGGTGTGAATAGCAAATAGAAAGTAATTGAAAAAAACTCTTTATTTCTGGTGAATCTGGTGAACACTAAAAAAAGTGTTGGAAGGTCAGTAAACCCTTTAAGTGCCGGCAGAATTTCCCATTTCATTTGCACCAGCTGTTTTGTGCTCTCACTTTAGTGGCATTTTCAGGGGGGGGCAGAATACGGTATACTTTACAATCCAAAGGCAAAAAATCCTGGAACAGTAAGTTTACCCCAGGAAACCATATATTTTTGAAAAGTATACATTCTGCCGAAGCTAAAATTGTTAAACATGTCTTTCTACTCGAAAGTACCAAACATCAAAGCTTTTCTGAACTGAAATGTATGAAAATTCTGAAAAATCACTTTAAAACTTTCATTTTGCAAGTGTGTATCTTACACATAGCATTATATATCTCCCTTATGGTCACACAAGTGCTCCCTTTTTGCGCAGTAAGGCTGCAGTGAGCCCATTGTTGGGTTGAAAGTATGGTATTTAAAGGGATACTGTCATGGGAAAAATTTTTTTTTCCAAAATGAATCAGTTAATAGTGCTGCTCCAGCAGAATTCTGCACTGAAATCCATTTCTCAAAAGAGCAAACAGATTTTTTTTTATATTCAATTTTGAAATCTGACATGGGGCTAGACATATTGTCAATTTCCCAGCTGCCCCAAGTCATGTGACTTGTGCTCTGATAAACTTCAATCACTCTTTACTGCTGTACTGCAAGTTGGAGTGGTATCACCCCCTCCCTTTTCCCACCAGCAGCCAAACAAAAGAACAATGGGAAGGTAACCAGATAGCTCCCAAACACAAGATAACAGCTGCCTGGTAGATCTAAGAACGGCACTTAATAGTAAAAACCCATGTCCCACTAAGACACATTCAGTTACATTGAGATGGAAAAATAGCAGCCTGCCAGAAAGCATTTCTCTCCTAAAGTGAAGGCACAAGTCACATGACCAGGGGCAGCTGGGAAATTGACAAAATGTCTAGCCCCATGTCAGATTTCAAAATTGAATATAAAAAAATCTGTTTGCTCTTTTGAGAAATGGATTTCAGTGCAGAATTCTGCTGGAGCAGCACTATTAACTGGTTCTTTTTGAACCCATGACAGTATCCCTTTAAGTCCTTCTCCCATTTCAGCATACATCCCAATATTGGGGATTGTTGTGGAGGCTGGTTTAACATTTTGTAAAGTGTGCTGAGTATGCCTGGTTGCAATGGGCTTTGCCTACAGATGATCTCCAAGGCTGTGGATTTTAAGCTGTTGTCTTTGGCAAGTCTTACTTGTTGTTGGGCAAAGTGGGCCAACTGTGTTGTTTGAAAAATCTCTTGTATGGGGGGGGTTGTAGATGTCCCGTAGTTGTTGGGGCGTTAAAGGTTTCCCATGTCTAGTTAATGAAGTGTGGTTAGTCCTTTGGTGCTCCACCAGGATAATGCACGTCTTGACCTAGTGGAAAGTCTTGGTTGTTGGCCAAGGGAGTTAAGGGTGATGGGGTGGATATAAGGCCAAAATCTCCTCCGCAAAGCATTCCACATATGTAGCATTTCCATAGTTATTGGAGAAGCACCTGATATTTTGAGATACGGTATCTTTGATAGCCATACCATTTTTTGTTGGGATAAATATGGGTTTAATAAGTCATCCTCCATCTGGGCCCATAGTTGAGCTAAGGGCCCTGCATGTAGTGGGGCTAAATGCGCTAGGCGAGCTGCCCAGTAATACTTGACAAGGTGTGGTACTGAAAGGCCTCCATTGGCTTTGTGTAAGCTCATTGTTTCTTTGCATATTCTCTGATGTTTATTTTGCCAAATAAATGCATTAATCTTGGATTGTAACATGTATAAATCCTGTAAAGGTACTTTAATTGGTAACGTTCTAAACAGATAGAGGATTTTAGGTAGAAGTACCATTTTGATGCAGTGGATCCTGCCAACCCACGAGATCTTGTGTCTATCCCATTTTTGTAAATCCTGCGTCAAAGACTTGTACATAGGTTGGAAGTTGGCTTTATAGAGAGCAGGTAGTAAATTAGTTATTTTAACTCCCAAATATTGTAACCATTCTGGTTTTATCTTGAAACCAAAATTTAGTTACAGTAACTTAATAGTATGTTTCGGCAAGTTACAGGGCAGCATCTCAGACTTATCCGGGTTTATATTTAAACCAGAAACTCTAGCAAATTCTGTTAAAGAATTCAACAAGTTGGGTAAAGATGTTAGGGGGTTTATCAAATGTACCAATAGGTCATCTGCAAACATTGAAATCTTATATTCTCTGTCTTTAATTTTCAGGCCCCGAATATCCATCTGGCTCCTGATGTCCCTTACTAGTGGTTCCATTGCTAGGGCAAATAATGCCGGGGAAAGTGGGCACCCCTGCCTCGTACCTCTTCGGATACTGATAGGTCTTTGTATGCAAGTAGTTGGGAGATTCAAGTGGTCTTTTGGGTTATGATAGTATGTCTTATGTGTATTCAAAAAGTTTGGGCCTATTCCTACTGTTTCTAATAACGTAAAGAGGTATTGCCAGTTTAATGTGTCAAATGCCTTTTCAATATCGAGCGCTAATAGGCAAAGGGGAGTTTTATATTTATTTGCATGAGCTATAATGTTAAGGCTCTTCCGTATATTATCAGGGGCCTGACGGGAGGGGATAAAGCCTTTCTGGTCTTTATGGATCACTGTATTTAAAATTTTGTTTAATCGGTGTGCTAGTATAGTTGCTAATATTTTTATATCCAAATTTAAGAGTGATATTGGCCTATAGTTTTTTGTGGATAAATGGTCCTTATTCGGTTTTGGTATCACTCTGTCACTTTGGCTTCGTTCATTTCTGCGGGTAAGGGTTGGCCAGTTGTGATGTGTTGGAAAAGTTTATGTTAACGAGGGATTCATTGGATTTGAAATTTTTTATAGTAAAGGGAAAAGAATCCATCAGGACCTGGGGCTTTATTCGACTTCAGATGTTTAACTGTGTTTTCAATTTCTTGGTATGTGATATCTTCCTCTAATACAGATTTCATGTCTTGTGTCAAAGGTGCCGGGACATGTTTCTTAATATACATTTGTAAAACTTTATTGTCTAATTGGTGTGGGGAGTCATATAACTGTTGGAATAAGTCTGGAAGGTTGAAGCAATAGCATCTGGATCAGAGGTGATGCGCCCATCTGGGTGCCTAATTTTTGTGGATGGAGTTTCGCTTGTTATGGGCCTTTAGTAGATTTAGATAGAAGCTCTTCTCGCACTCCCTGGCCTACGTGTTGATTTCCCGGTGCACGGTGACGAAGGGGTCGGCATCCTCCAACAGCAAATAGTTGAAATCACTGGCACTCAAAGGGCAGGTGCAAGCAGGGACAATCCCTTGTGTTTATTAGCAGAAAATGCAACGTTTCGGGGTCAGGCCCATGCTTGATAAAGGGGCCTGACCCCGAAACGTTGCACTTTCTGCTAATAAACACAAGGGATTGTCCCTGCTTGCACCTGCCCTTTGAGTGCCAGTGATTTCTTACCTATTTGCCTTTAGTAGATTTGGCAGCATTCTATCGGGTTTGTTAGCATATAGATAAAATTTATGATTGGTCTTGCGAATAGACTGTTCGGCTGTATATATTTGGCATGCTTTTATTTTTTGCTTAGTTTCTTCTATAAGCTGTCTAACCTTTTCAAGGAGGGTCAATGTTTGTAAGCGTTCATGCTTTCTCTTAGCTGCATACTGGATCAGACATCCCCTAACATATGCCTTGTGTACTACCCATACCCAAGCTGGAGATGATTCAAGTGTCAAGTTCTCTTTCATAAAGTGCTTTAATTCTTGTGTTATGTGATTGATGCATTCAGGATCAGCTAATAAACTCTCATTTAGTCTCCAGTTTGGTCGGACAGAAGAGGGGGTCTGTAAATCCAGTATTGTCAACATAAGGTCATGATCTGACCAAGCACAGTGGAGTATTTTGGAGTTTTTATCTTAGGCATCTTGATTGTTAATTAAAATATAATATTTAGGGAAGGAGGTCAAAGTAAAGCGTTCTTCCTGTAAACATAATACATCTGGTGATAGCCTATCATAAGTCTGAAATGCTGCCCATCGTTTCGTTGGGGAGTTGAGACCCTGCGCATTATGTGATATAATTTTAATTGACATTGATAGACTTAAGAGTTATTTCAATAATGCTATTGATAACTTTGAAAATTTGCCCATCATTGCTATAATTGTTTAACATTTTAAGGGTCCCAAGTCTCCATCTCAACCCTCTCCATTCCCAACATTGTATATTAGTACAAAATACATGATCCCCACCACCTGGTTAAAACATAAATATAAAGTAATAGTAAAGCATAAAAGCAAAGTAATAAATAAAGAAAAGTGTATAAACATGAATATTAGCTTGAAAAAATAAACTTAGTGTGTAAACACTTCAGGTGAGCACTGTGACTTCACTGATCACCTCCTGGCTCGGAGGGGGAGTAGAAGAAAGGTGCTCTGTGTAGGGGTGCAATATCCCGCATCCCCAGATTCAGATGGTATTGAGGGGGAGCATAGACCAAAAAGGTTATTACTGCTGAAGTGGACATTAGGCATTCTTAGGCCAGGGTCGGTGGGTAGATTTTGCTTACCCTCACCCTTGCACGTTAACTGTATCCTTCTTTCTTAGCTTCCTAGCGGAAACTGCTAGGATGGGTCTGCATTGGGTCTGGAACGGGCGATCCATCTTTCCCTGGGTGGGGAGTGCGATGGCGGACGTTTCTGCTGTTTGGAGGAAGGTACCACCGACCATTCCGGGTCCGCTCAAGTTGGTCTTGTGGGTGGTTGATTATCTCTGTTGGAGGTGTTTGCTTCCCCTTCCAGTATTGCCAGTCCTGCCTCGGATGTATAAATTGTGTGGGAATGGCCCTTCCAGGCAAAACGGAAAGCCCCATTTATATTTCACCTTGTGTTGCAAAAGCAATGTCGTTACAGGCTTTATTTGCCGTCTCTTTTGCAGTGTGATCGGGGCAATGTCTGCAAAAAGCTGCATATTGTGTGGTAGTGTGTCACCACTGAATTCTCTAGCCGCTTGTAGAGCTATGTCTCTCATTTCCACATGATGCAGTTTTAGTACTATGTCTCTTGGAATATTTGGACTGCGTGGGCAGCCTAAGGCCCTGTGTATACGCTCAATATGGAGTTATTCTTCTGAAAGGTCGGGGAGTAATTGTTGTAGTACCCCTGCCATTAATTGTGTTATGTCTGTTATGGATTCGGGGACCCTCCTGACATGCAAATTACCATCCCTTGAGCGGTTCTCCAAGTCTTCCACTTTGTTTTCCAACTGCGCGATCTGATCTTGGTGGATCGCAAGCTGTTTCTGTTCCTCCTGTAAGGCCATGGTGTGTTCATCAGAGATCTGTTCCAGCTTGTCAACTCTGTCGCCTAGATCGTTAATTTGACGGGCAAAGTCTGTGACTGCCGCTGCCAGTTCGGTTTTGAATAGTTTGAACTGCTTGTAGGGCGGCTTGGGTCTCCAGTGCAAGCGTTGCTGCCTCCATCTCTGTATCTTGATCTGCGCTTACTCATAATGATGGCGGCCTTGTTGTGATGCAGGAGCGGAGCACTCACAAACACATACTGTCTGTTCAGCTGCGCGCATGCGCCCCCGTAACCATGTCTTTCTACTTCTACAGAGTCACAACATTTTCACAAAATTTGATGAAATACCTGAAAATCTAAAAGCTTCCACTTTCTAGCATCTTATCTCCTACATAGCATTAGGCACCAAGAGAAAACATCCTAAATATGAACACCAGAGGTTTACTGAATACTTTGATGCCCAATATGCATACAATAGATATAGCAAACTATGTGGAGTACAGAGACCCCCAAATGAAAACAGCGCATATGAATTTTTACGGCTGACACTCTGGCTGCTGCAATATAACCACATGGTATGCGTATTATGTGCCATAAGACTCCCTAACAGTATGGAGACTCTATAAAAAAAATATTCCCAAAGTACACATTCTGACGAATGAGAATGGGTAAATACGTCTTTCTACTGCAGACTATAAACTACAAAACCATGGTGAACCTAGCAGTTTTTATGAAATTTCTGAAAATTGTCACATCCTAAATATGAAAGCCAGGGGTCTATGGAACAGTTTGATGCCCAGAATGCATAGATTTACCAAACTATGTGGTGTACAGAAGAACCCAAATGAAAACAACGCAAATGAATTTTTGCCACTGACACGCTGGCAATATAAGCCCCTGGTATGTGCCATAAGACCAAAAACAGTAGGGATACCCAGAAAACCATATAATTTCAGACAGTACAGATTCTGACAAATCCAAAATGGTTAATATGTCTTTCTACGACAAACTACCAAACTGCAAAGGAAAGTTAAAGATAGCGGTTTTTATGAAATTTCTAGAAATCTTCACAAAGCGTTAATTGTACCCTACAGGGTATATATGCTCCGTATTTCATAACAAACCTACATAAAACATCCTAAATAAGCACTCCAGGGGTCCAATTTGAAGCCCATTGCCCAATATTCATAGATTTACCAAATTATGTGGTGTACAGAAACCCCCACATAGATATACAGCAGGCAAAATTTCCATGAGCAAAAAACAAGTGACAAAAATAACTTACCAAAGGTATTGTGCAGTGCGGTTAGCAAATATGGTATTCGCAATGGCAATAAAACATTTTTTTCCAGTCGAAAAAACAAGATCCAGTAAAAAAAAAAAAGCCATAACATTGTGTAAGTGTGTGTGTACACTTGGCAAAATGTGTGTTGTATGCGTGTGTGCACATGTGCAAGTATTTTTGAGTGGTATGAATGCGTGAAAGCCCCCTAATCCCCCTTAAATGTATTTGAGTGTGTGTAAGTGTAAATGCAAGTGTGTATTAGTGTAAAAAGTGTGTGATTGTGTATTTTGAATGTGTATTACATTAACCTGGGGTGTGCAGGCAGCAGATCCATCTGGAGGAGTGGAGTCGAGAGATCCGAGATCCGGGTTGCTGGGGGGAGCAGGAAGTGGAGGTAGTGCCAGACAGCAGCAGACACGTGTCTGTTGCTCCTATGGGGCCCCTGGGTCCACTTCCCCCCCCCCTACTTGTTGCCTAGGGGCTTCTGAGCGGGCAGGGAAGGCTTTAAAAGCAGCTCATCCACTCCCCCTCCAGTATGGTTGCCACCTTTCCCAAAGCAGCGATAAATTTGCCAAATGCATTGAATTCTATGGACGACAACAAATTTTTTATTTTGACGCGCAACAATTTTTTTCACATGTGGCAATTTTTTGACAAGCAACTATTTTTTTCACCCATTGAATTCTATGGGGGTCTTTCTCACAGTGAAACCAAGTGAAAAATTTCTCCCATCACTAGACAGGAGAGATTTTTTTCCCCCTTGTAAAGCTGAGTTGATAGCTGGCCTGCTGGGAGTTTGTTGGATCAACTTGGGATCTGTTTTATACGTCTCTATTTTGTTCACGTTGCAATTTGCCCTTTTACTGCCGCAATATTGACAGTAATATCTCTTTAAATGATAGTACACCTTGAAAACCAAACATAACGCTGAAATATTTGCATGCATGTTCTAAAGTAACCTGAAAAAAAAAAGAATCGATGCTTAGAATTTACTCTTCCTTGAAGCACTTTGGCTTTGTGGTTTGATTAATGTGAAAGATATCCATTAGTCGCAGGTGTGTATGACTTGTGGTGAAAGGGTCTGCTATATTGAAATTTATTCTGCAGAATTGTTAGCCACATCTATGAACAGTGTGTGCTTTTTTATGTAGGCAGAGTACTGGGAGGATGTTTGTAATGAGTACATAAACTGATGAGGTTGCTCTATCACTAGAGAGAGTACATTGCCTGATCTAGGGGTATGATGTGGGGATTAATACTCTGCTTTATATGTAGGTCATATATCTTGAACCCCAAGGTACCACTAGTCCAGGCTATAGAGCTCAACTTTATAGAGTTTGTGGGGATATCAGAGAATTAAAAGCCCAATTCTTGTACTTTTTAAATAAGTATTTTTTTCCTTATGAAAATAGGAAAATACAATATGTAAAGATACAAAAGACCATTATCTTGCTAATATCTGGCATCAATTAAAAAGGTTCTTCATATTTCAAATAACTTTTAGTATGATGTCAACAATACTAATGTAAGACGATTTAGGATATTTGTTTGCACAAGTCAATGGAGAATGCATGACTCCATAGTCAGGTATGGGACCCGTTATCCAGAAAGCTCCAAATTATGGAAAGGTTGTCTCCCATAGACTCCATTTTATCCAAATAATCCAAATTTTAAAAAATAATTTCCTTTTTCTATGTAATAATAGAGCACTACCTTGTACTTGATCCAAACTAAGATATACAGTAGAACCCCCAATATACATCCCCTGATTTTAAGTTTCCACTCATTTACATTGTTGTTTTGTGGTCCCACCTATATATTACTTTTCCCTCATTTTACATTTTTTCATGGATTTTACACCATTTTTTTCTGGTCCCCTGAAAAACGTAAAATGGGGTTCTACTGTAATTAACCTTCATTGGAGGCAAAATCAGCCTATTGGGTTTGTTTCATGTTTAAATGATTTTCTAGTAGGCTTAAGGTATGAAGATCCAAACTACAGAAAGATCCCTTATCCAGAAAGTCCCAAGTCCTGATCATTCTGGATAACAGATCCCATACCTGTATTTAGGATTTGGTCCAGGATTCAGCTAAGATTTAGGCTTATCCAGTAGAATTCGGCCGAATCAAAGTGCCTGGCCAAACTGAATACTTGGAATCAAGTTAATTTTAATTTTTTATTGTGCACTTAATGTTCAGTTCTTTTTAACCCTTCCTTGTCCCAATTTGCATATGCAAAGTAGGGTCCATTTCAGGATTTGGCTGAATACCAATATAGTAGATTGCATCCCTACTATTCAGTTTCTGGGGCACTAGCACCAAAGTTGTTACTTTAACTGTCCTTGGATACTAACTAGTTGGTTTTGTATTTGTAAAAATATTTAACGTTTATATGTTGGTTTGCTTTAAACCCACTATTGCCTCAAATCTGTGTAGGCCAACAGCCTAAAAACCCTAGGTATGACTAAAAGATATAAATATGTATAAAGGGTAATAGTGGTGTATATTAAAAAGGCAAAGCAAGGATTCAAGAGGTACAGTATGTGGTTCCATTATGTTTATGCAGTGCAGCCCAGCTGTTTGAGCTTTAGTACAATGCAATGGTTACCCCATGGCTATAAGCACAGCTGCGCTGCCTGTAGAGGAATCCAAAGATTGGAGATTAGACTTTAGCAGAAGCTGACGGGTGCCATTGTGGTCCTGAGTACTTGGCTTATAAACACCCAGAGAGGAAATAAATGGTTTTGTAGGGAAAATGAGTCTCTATTCTTGTCTAAGTCCCTGAGAAGTATTTTCCAGTTTTGTGGTGGCTTATCTTGCATGTTGCGTAAATGCTAAGGGGCACATTTACTAAGGGTCAAATATCGAGGGATAATTAACCCTCGAATTCGACCCTTCAAGTAAAATCCTTTGACTTCGAATATCGAAGGATCGATTGAAGTAAAAACAATTAAATCCTTTGAATCGATTCGAAGGATTTAAATCGATCGATCGAACCATATTTCTTCAATCAGAAAAAGCTTAGAAAACTTATGGGGAAGGTGCCCATAGGCTAACATTGAAGCTCGGTAGGTTTAAAGTGGCGAAGTAGGTAGTCGAAGTTTTTTTTAAAGAGACGGTACTTCAAATGGTCAAATAGTTGAACGATTTTTAGTCAAAGTCGTAGCTGATGGTCGAAGTACCCAAAAAAAAAACTTTGAAATTCCAAGTTTTTTTACTTCGAATCCTTCACTCGAGCTTAGTAAATGTGCCACTAAGTGTAAAAAATCATTTTCATAACCAGTGCTATAATGTAGTGCTGAAGATGTGTAGTATAACCTTTTAAACGCACAAAAGGGAAGTCATAGAAAGGGGGTCGAGTCCTGAACTGTAAAACTGATTTGTAGAGTTTACTGCCTTCTTTGAGGTGTTTAAAGTTTGGTGGACTTACACTCAAAATGTCACTGGTTTTAGTACTGCGTTTGTGCCATTGTCCCTATATGTGTGCTACACATGAATAATTCAATATAAGAATGAAAAATATACTCAGTTTATCCTTCTGGAGCTCTGCTCATGGTGTGAGGGAGGTTTGTAAAGGCACATTGTTGTGGATGATTAAGGACAGGACACAGATCTGTGCATCTTCAGAAGTACAGGTATGTGATCCGTTATCAGGAAACCCGTTATCCAGAAAGCTCCATAAATATTTTTTCCTTTTTCTCCGCAATAATAAAACAGTACCTTGAACTTGATCCAAACTAAGATGTAATTAATCCTTATTGGAAGCAAAACCAGTCTATTGGGTTTATTTAATGTTTACATGATTTTCTAGTAGACTTAAGGTATGAAGATCCGTTATCCGGAAAACTCCCAGGTCCCGAGCATTCTGGATAACTAAAATGTATAAAAATGCATGCAGGCTCAGTTTTTTTTATTCTAGCATAAATAAAGCAGACTTTTTGGAATTGCAACTTTCACAGTCCAAGACTTGGTCGTGCATACAATTTTAAAGTTTTAATAGACCTCCTGCTACTGTTTCCTAAACAGGCAAATAATCGACCCAGATTGTATCCACATACTCGCTGTTCTTCACATCAGAATTGGTTGGTCAGGTTGGGCAATTTCTGGGCAATTTTCCTGATTTTAAAGGGGAACTTAACCCACTTGTTACTCACCACACGAGACTTGATGTAAAAATGAAACAGGAGATTTTTATTCTTGTAGGAGCACCAATAGACTTTCACATCAGATACGTTACAATCACTCTAGCACAAGCTTGTTCAAGCACATTCAGTTACAAGTACTTCAGGGAATCAATTCAGAGTAGGCACACCTGCCTTAGGATCTTGGATCACACCTAACCGACTAGTGGTTCAATATATACTCCACTCGTATCCCCCCACTCTCCAATAGTGGCCTGATACCTTCTGGATGATACCCCTCCACTCTTCCAGGTTAGGACCTTTTCCATCCAATTCCTGTCCAGAGACACAGGTGTCCTTCCTACCTTGTTCTAAACTTCCACTGATTCGCTCACTTAGGGAGTGCCCGAAGGAAACTAACTCCACTTTCCTCCTTGATGGGGCCACAGCTGCCCTTACTAACTATCCTCACTATCTCGTGCACCTAGTGCTCACTTTACTTAAGATCCTTCCTATACTAACTTTTCCTTTCTGTCAATGATGTCTCCACTCACCAACCACCTGATGTTTCATCGACCATGCCCTCCCATCAAGACCGCTTACCTTGGGTGGGCACCTCCTTTTATAGCCCTTGTGTGTCCTACAGTGGCCTCTGGTGGCCGGGGTAGAAATTACAGAGATTACTAAAAGTCTACTATCGCCATCTGGTGGCGATTTACACAAATTACACCAAACAATTTTAAATACATACATTTTACATACGTCACTCAAAAAGATAAAACATTTTTACTCACATAACACTCTCATCACTTTACACCCCCTTACAAACCTTCTGGGTATGTATATAAATGACAGTGTGCCTGTGCTTGCTGTTGGGGAAGGCAAGAAGTCACTTGAGATCTAGATTATTTGTACTGTTGACTCCAGTGAATGTAAAAGGCCACCACAGTGTGGTCAATAGTACATTACTTGTCTGCCTTGCTGGATGATTAGTTGCATATCAAGTGTATAGTCGCCTCCACTGCTATTTTACTCTGGGGCCTTCATGCGCCGCTGTTGCAAAGGGATCCAGACTTACATTTTGGAAACCTGATTTCTCCATTGTGAGAGACTCGGCTTTCCCAGGCGCACAGAAGAACTGTAATCACTTGACCAGTGTGTGGTTTTGTATTTAGATATTTGATGCTTCCATACAGAAAGATATCTGTGCTAATGTGTTCTCACCTACACAGTGGTTTTCTTTTCTTAAATAAACCTTATTGTTTATCAGTATATGCAAAGAGAAATTATTTCACATAAATTTTTGACATTATAATGGCCCTAAAAGTGGAATACTGGTCACTTTAAGTGACCATTAAAGTGGCAGTCAGCTATTTTCCCCATACGGTGGTGCAGTCTCCAAAATTACTCAGTTCTCCTCTCACCCCATTAGTCCTCCTTATAAAAATGTATTGGGTCTTCTGCGTTCAAGTGAATAGCCCCACACGACACATGCAATTAAAAGTTCATCCCATGTTGTTGTCTGGTCCTTAAATGGAATAGGGAACATTCCTGCCCTCCACACAGACACGCAACTAAACTGGTACTGCGGAGTACTGTTTATCTACAGCACAGTTTAGTAACAAAGATAATGATATTTTTGGATATATATGGAACAAGGAATATATATACCTTGAAGAAGTTGAAATTCTACTGAAAATGTGTGGCCTACCTAAATTTTATATCTATCACAACCTCACAGGGATCATGAAAGAGCTTTAAAAGCATTGTTAGTATGGAAGCTATCATAATCAAAAACTTGGACGAGACCCATTTCCAGCTGTAGTTGCAGCCAAAGGTTCAGTGGAGACCTATACAATTAATTTATTCAAATTTCGTATTTTTATTATATAACATACATTTTATAATAATATATCAGCATTTTTCTATCAATCAGGCCGCGGTTCCTTGAATAACATGAATAGAAATGACAGGTGGATTGGGTGTGTTAGCACTCACTGTTTTCCACTGCCATCAGCAGAAATGGAAAACTGCCCTGTGCCAAAGACCTTAATTTGCTGAAAATAATGTATATTTATAGTGTGGATTAAATTACATAAATGAATAAAGTTACACTAATCATTTAAAAAAAATAAATAAACGTATGTGTCTCTTAAACTGTGGTCTTTTCTCTGCTTATGTAGAAATGTTTCACTTCAGATAATAATACATTACATTACAGTGTGTAAAAAGACTCTCTATAATCCTAGTGTGTAAGTGGTTTTGCTTTTTGATTGAATCAAGATGTATGATAGTGTAATTCATTTGTAATTTCCCCACTTTTATATGCTTTTTTGGTGCAGTACTGGCCAATGGCCACAAGAGGAAGTATAGTACAAGTCAAATAGCTTCCATTAGCTTGGTCTGACTCTTAAAACAATATAAATGCTTTGAATAGCAAAGACATACTGAAACAACTTTAAAACCATTGAAATAAATGATATTTTCCTTCACTGTGCAGAAAGTCAGTATTTGGGTGGAGGAGCCCTTGAAGTGTCCTTGTAAAAATTGTGTTTGAACCCTTTCTCCCCGCATGTAGTATCCATCAGAATGTCAGGGTGCAGATGGCAGTGCTTATTACTGCTATGAGTATTATGACTGATTATGACTTATCTTACAACATTATGACTATTGAACAGACAGGCCCGGATTTGTGGAAAGGCCACCAAGGCTCGGGCCTAGGGCTGCCCAACCACACCCACATTGGTTCAGAAACACTGGAGATTCGCAGGAGATTCCATAGTTTATTAAATTTCCTGTGCGCCAATCCCCATTGCTCTGGTCCCAATGATGAAATAAAGGGGAGGGGACAGGGGCGACGAATGGCAGTGGGCCTAGGGGCACCTGCTATGTAAATCCAGCCCTGTGAACAGATTGGTGGTTGACAGCTCAAAGCAAAACATTCTGGCAAACAGTCACAGGTATCCAGAGTCCCTCAAGATTCCCACGGCTCCATAATACTGCTCTGGTCACCTTGGCCCCTGGGCAGAACAATTTGATTGGGGCCCAATTCTACAAAAATGGTCCTTGCATGCATGTCCACACACGATCCACCACAGTTACAGCCCACGATCATGAAACTTGGCCCACAATACACCCACACCCTGCCCACTTTTCCACAATCACCCACCCCACTTTGTGGCCTGCAAATCACACTTTTATATCTCTTGGACTCCCTTTGCCACAGGCCCCACAGTGGCCCAGCCAATATCAGATTATAAAATTTGTTAAAAACATTCCTCATTGCCAGGAAAGTTTTACTAAATGAGAAATATCAAAGTCTGGTTCCGTGTTGGCACTTCACTGTCACTGTGACATATATAGAGGCACATTTATCAAGGGTCAAATTGCGAATTTGCGAGTTTTTTTTTAACTCACATGAATTTGATTGTACTCGAAATTCGAATAGTTGACTATTTATTTGTAAAATCTAATATGTAAAACTCGGACTAATTTTACCAACTCGAAAACTCAAATGAAATTCAACCAAACTTGATTTGAGCTTTTTCTCCGAAAAAAAACCTCAAAAGTCAGGAAAGTTACAAACATCACCAAATTGATACCTGGACATCTCCCATTGACTCATACAGTTATTTGGCAGGTTTTAGGTGGCGAATAGTCGCATTCTTAAAGGACCAGAGTATGATAAATTTCAAAAATCAAATTCGAATTTTATAAAAAAAACTGGAATCAGTTTGGACCATTCCTAGTCGAATTTGACAGTTTTGACCATAAAAAAATTCTGCTCCCTAATGACAAAGTTATTATCTTAAAGAATTATTACCTCTGCAATATACCCTAAGGCTAATGGCACACTGAGGCATTTTGTCTGCCACTGGCAACCATCAAAAAACAGCAGTGATCAGCTGTGGGCACCTTTCCTTAACGGAATGCAAGTGCACTGGTGGTGCTCAGTGAGCAGTGTGGTTTAAAATGCCCATATAGACAAATACAAGAGTCCTCAGCACTCAACCCATTATCAATATATTTAAGACAGAGACATTTTGTGCATACTGCTACTGAAAAATGCCTTACCCTTTAAACAAAACAGGGATTGTTTGTCCATATATTGCAATATATTTAAGCTGGCCAACTACGTCAAAGTCATCCCATATCTGGCCAGTCCTATGCTTAATTTTCATCTGATATACCTTTTGCGAACCTGGAAACTCCTTAGCGACCTCTTTCAACAGTGGAATTTTATAGTCTGCTCCAGTGCACAGTGAGGGGCACATTTACTTAGCTCAAGTGAAGGAATAGAAGAAAAAATACTTCGAATTTCGAATGTTTTTTTGGCTACTTCGACCATCGAATTGGCTACTTCAACCTTTGACTACGACTTTGAATCAAACGATTCAAACTAAAAATCGTTCGACTATTCGACCATTCGATAGTCGAAGTACTGTCTCTTTAAAAAAAACTTCAACCAACTACTTTGCCACCTAAAACCTACTGAAGTCAATGTTAGCTTATAGGGAAGGTCCCCATAGGCTTTCTAACAATTTTCTGATCGAAGGAAAATCGTTCGATCAATGGATTAAAATCCTTCGAATCGTTAGGAAATGCGGTAAATCCTTCGACTTCGATATTCAAAGTCGAAGGATTTTACTTTGACGGTCTAATATCGAGGGTTAATTAACCCTCCATATTCGACCCATAGTAAATGTGCTCCTCAATGTAATAAAACTTCTTAGTGAAAAATGTATATTTGCTCATGGGGGAATGTAATAAAAGTCACAAAGAGAAAAACAATTCGCACTAATAAGAATAAAAATTCACATTTCACAATGTAATATTCTTCCTTAAGCTGTTATTGCTTCGCAAATTTTAATTGTGCACTTTTAAGAAGTGCTTACGGGTGTCATAATCTTTTGGGGCAAACATAGCAAACTTTTCAGTAAGAAGTTTTATTACATTCACTGTGCATTGGTGCAAACTATAAAATGTGCAAACTTTCTTCCAATCTTGGAAGAGGTGGCTAAACAGTTTCCGGGTTCGCAAAAAGCTATATAAATTCTCACAAAGTTTGTTTGCGCAAAGGAATAACTTTTCGCATTGTGAATTTTTTCTTTTACAGACTTTTATTACATTTCCCCTTTCCCACTTCTTAGAATTGGGCAAAGCACAATTAAAATTCGCAAAGCAAAAAGAGTTAAGGGAAAAATATTATATTGTGAAATGGGAATTTCTATTCCTTTTTGTGCAATTGTTTTGCTCTTTGTGACTTTTATTCCATTCCCCCATAAAATGCTTAGAGACACTACAACAGCATCTATTAACAATTAAGCTTCTAGTAACCCACAGCAACCAATTAGCAGTCAGCATTTACTGGCCTGCCGTAAACTCTTGTTAGTTTGACACTCTGATCATATTTTCTTAACCCTTGTTTATTACATTTTTACAAGACCCTTGTTTATTATAAATCAATGTAAATTGCTGCTTAACTTGTTGGTGCTAAATAATTAAATGATGAAGATGATGAATGCCATCTCTGATTGGGTTAATGATTGGACTGTGGGTTAAGGGGTGTGGAGAAAACGTTCTCCTTGTTTTGCATTACCCGTCTTGCACATTGTGTCCTTCCTTTCTACTGAATATGTGGACAGTAAGTATGTTTGGCAGCTCTCCAATTTGGAATTTCAACAGCTATCTGGTTGCTAGGGTCCAAATTACCCTAGCAACAAAGCAAAACTGTGAGCAAGAGGGGTGAAGCATCCCTTTAATTTTGGACCATAGTGGTCTGATATTGTGCATTTATGCTATGTCTATCTGTAGTGATAGATCATTATACGGTGCAGTTCTCTTGTAAGTCAAGTTTTCACCCAGTTGACTGAAAAGAATTGCTACAAACACTCAGATGTGCAACGCCCTCAATTAAAGGGGAACTCCACAAAAACATAACAAGCTTTTTAAAAGTAAACATAATTTCAAGCAACTTTGCATTATATATCAGTTAAAAAATATGCAGACTTTTCATGATTTTTAATGGTTTCTGACAGTTCCCTAAGCCTAATCCCCTGCTGATCTGTCTGACTACTTTGCTGAGCTGGCTGACTACTGTTACTTTGTATCAACAACCAGCTGTCCTCAGCCTGCATCGTCCAAACCCCACAATTTCCTGCACATGTGATTTCAATAAGGAACAGAACATCACAGTGCAATGCATTGTGGGTTATGTAGTTCCTGCATGCTGTCTGTAAGCTGTGGATAAATTGTTACAATTTGTAATATTAGTGTTAAGTCCTTCCTTCCCTGCCAGGATTTCAAATGATGCAGAAAAAGAAGAACTGTTACACAGCTGGATTTCAGCATAGGCATAGGAAAATGGCATTTATTCATACATTTTGATGAAACAGGTAACTGTGATGGGTATATTAGGGGTTTCTGTGTTATGTAGGCCTCTTTATCAAATTTTGGTTTGGAAGCCGGAGTTCCCCTTTAATGATACTGTGTATTTTGTGTGTATTTTGTATAAAGATTTGTGCTGTTTACTGATGTTTTTTTTTTTTTTGCAGCCGAAGACAATTTGGAGCAAAGGGCAAGGAAGAAGTAAAAATAATTCAGCATGAAACTCACCACCTGCAATTAATGCCACACTTGGCCACTGCTTTAGCTCTTACATTCACCAGCAGGTACTTACCAGCTTTCTGTTTCACTATATTAAGTACCTCCATCTGTACTTACCAGCTTTCTGTTCCACTATATTAAGTACCTCCAGATATGATTGCTAATTTACTATTGTGTCTTGTATCTTGAGCTACACACCCACACACAGAGTGCAAAATACTGCTATGTGTAAGTGTTAATAGGTGCAATTGTATAGCAATTTTATATTCATTTTAGGCCTCTGGTGTTTCAGTCTGGCACCTCAGTGATCCAGGAACATTTGAACTGTTACAATTGGAGACATTTAGCTAATGGGTTTGCGTTATTTTAATGTACAGTAGCCTCTTTCCAAATAAGGATAGGAAATATTAAAATACAAGACTGCAGCCTTTCAGTCTCTGCCTTCTCCCACTTTGTGGTGCTCCTAGGGATTAGAAAATACGAGTTAGATGGAAGGAACTCCACCAACTATCTATTTTTATTTTACTTGTCTATAATCAAGAAGCAACTTGGGATAATTGAATTAAGAGACCTATTTTTTAACATATTAATTTATTGGATTATTGGCACTGGTCACTTTATAGTTAAATTGTGTAATGAATTGATGTGGGGGTATAGAGTGAGACAATTGAATTAATAAATCGAAAAGCACTTTACAAGTAAATCACAGTGATATAAGAATTTATCTTTTAATTTTTTATAATTGATTTGTTGGATGCACTAAATTCATTGAGTGAGATGTTTAAATGAATGAATTGAAAAGCACTGGCACTTTATAAATGACTCACAGCAATATAAGAATTAATTTTTTTCTCTTTTTTAAGTGAAGTGATTTATTGGACACACAACCTGAATAGAGCCTGGTAAAGGAGGGGGTACATTTTGCCACCATTGCTATCCAACATCTCTGCAGATAAATTAAAGTAATTCTGTCCTAGGAGGTATTGTATTGCTGTCATTAGGATTTTGTTTTTACTTTGCACAATACACACCCTATTCATCCAGAGGTATCTTATTTCTTCCAATCCCTGGTCATGTGAAAAGGATGAATAGAGGAAGATCATATCCAATGTGGCCCACCAGTACCCATCATGGCATTTAAAATTACCAAGCATCTGAATCATCTATTGTCTAACTTGCCAAATCTTAATACCTATTGCTGTAAATGAGCATCTATCCATTCAGAGATATTTAGTGAACCCAAGCCTGACATTATTGGCCTCCCTATAGGTGCCATTGGTTCTTTGACCACCTTATACATTGTCAAATATTAGTATCACAATGTGCATTGGTACAAGCTCATGTCTTTTCATGGCACTGAGAGTTCATTTTAGTGGGGGGAACAAGAGAGAAAGAAACCAACAAAAAAACAGGTGACTGAAAAGTTTTATTCTGCATACTATGGAGTTTTGTAATCACATATTTAAAAACACAGTGGATTGGGTTACATGTTTCAGAATATTGCAGGTTTCTGTTTTAAAGTGTAGCAAGATATCATGAGGTAGATTTACTAAAGGGCGAATAGTCGCCAGAGACCGCTTTGCACACCTCACACCACTTCGCCAGGTGCAAATTCGTTACCATTACGCTAATTCACTAAAATGCGACATTGCATCCTGGGCACCGAACGCTGGCGACTTTTCGCTAGCGATACTACAGTGCGAGCATTTCATAGCGAAGATTCACTAGCATTTGTTTATGCCTAGTGAAAAGTCGCTAGTGATCTTACGCTTAGGTCAATTTGAATAGGGCAGGTACATTAAAGTTGTATGGACATGTTTATTAGAGATGTTGGTGCAAATGCTTGAAGTGGCCACTTTTTATTACAAATGTCCAAGGAACCTGAATAAAGCCAAAAGAGATCCTCTAATGCTCTAGATATGAGCCCACTGTAAAATTAATGTTCCATGGCCCTCAAATGTCTGTGGAAAAATATTAACCCAAAAAAGTTGAAGCAAGGACTTTTGCAGGCAATCCTGCTGCAAAAAAGTAAAAGTCACCTGCGTTTTTTCAACTTTAATGCATTTTCGGCAGACAGGATATAATGTAAGTGACATAAGATTGAGGAAGATCTAACTTCATTTTAGCAGTTCGCCTGGTCTGAGTTGGCAAAGTCATCTCTGACGAAAGAGGTAACGCTCAGTAAAATCCACATTTTAGTGAATTTGCAGAGAAACGGCCATTCTCCTGAGTAAAAAGTTGCCTGGCGATTGAGTGCGAACGAACGCTAGCGACAGTATCTTTCGCTAGCGAATTGTCACCTGCGCCTGTTAGTGAATTGGCAATGTCCCTGCAGATTTGATATCTGGTGAAAAGTCGCTAGCGTTAGCCACTTTGCCCTTTAGTAAACCTGCCCCCATATGTGAATCCTACTTTTTTTCTTGACTCATACTTACAGGCAGGAGCAGCCTTTTGTAGCACTGTAAGAATAGTATGTAAGTGACCCTTCTAGGAAGTTGTTGAACTTCAGAACGTCTATGATGACAACCAGTGTATTAGCCCTCAATAATCCAATGTAAGCATACCAATGGACAGACCCACCTGTGTGCAGCTGTGTTTATGTTTCAGATGGAATGAAACAGTTACTCTGCAAGCTAGTATAACCTGTTTCAGTACTCATCCAGAAAACTTGGTTCACTTCTTTTAGTGTTTTTTCAAGCAGTCCTCTGTTTGATTCAAGAGTGGGTCTGGGTTGGTGGGGCCTACAGGGATTTTTCCTGGTGTCCCACCGGCCCAGTCTGACCCTGATAATAGGTAATGTAAAACTGTGTATGTATAAATTTATATAGAAACATACACACAGACATGTGAAAAAGCAAGTACACACCATGTAAAGTTTTGCGTATATACGCTTTGAAATGCTCACATTACTGAACTACCGCTAGCGAAAAGTCGCCATGTTAGTGAATTGACGTTGTCTAAGTGAATTTTCACATAGCGAAGTGTTGCGCTGGGTGCAAAGTGGATGCTGGCGACTTTTCGCGGTTAGTAAATCTGCCCCTAAAGGTTTACATTACTGCTCTGTTGTGCAGATCAAAGGCAGAGGTCGCATCAGATTTACACTGTCTATATCAGAAAATGTGGTTTTAAGAACAATTAATGCTGACCTGTGCCAAAAAACTGGGCACACTACAGGGGAATATCAACATAACTATATATCTGTCTATATTTTTTTATACTTTAAGTAAATAGTTTATTTGGTATTTCTTGTTGTTCAAGTTATGACCACAGTAAGCTAAAACTGTGCTTCTTGTTATTTGGCTAGTTGTGGCAACAGCTGTATCATACCATGCTTAATAAACCACTAGACCTATTACTGTCAAGGGGATAATAATACTACCATAAGGTTCTAGTAAATCTGTGGATTATGGGTACTTAGGGAAGACAGAAAAGTGGGTAAATAAAATAATGCGGGTACAGAAAGTGCATAGTTAAACCTGGTGGGGAGTTTGTAAACAAAATGTCATAGGTAAGTTTTTTTTAGTGTTACTGTACTTAGGCATTTGTGCGTGTTCGTAAATAACAAATTCCCAACAACAGTTCTACAGTTGGAACTGGGATGATGGAATGGGTGTTCCACTTCAAGGCTACCCCTCTTGCAAACAAATCTACATCATTAACACGTTCGGCACATGTCCTTTCATATCATTTCAGTTACACATGCATTATATTTGTGAAACTGTGAATATAAATGTTAATTACATCTCTTACTCAAACTCAAAGTACACTTTTGTGTAATACATTGTCAAATTTGGTTGAAGTTAAATAAGTGAAACAAAGAACTAATGCCCACTGTTTCATTCCAAACAGCTTTTTGGCATTTAGCTCGGATAAAATCACCAGCTTGACATTTCTATTGAAAGCTGTTACCTTTCGAGAAAGAGTTCTACAGAGAGGGTCGGTCGCTAGGCTGTACAGTAAGGTAATGTACAAGTTGCATAATGCTACTGAATTGCATTTCTTACTATATTGCAGATATGTAACGAGTGGTTAGTGACATTTTTGCTTGTATCCCATGTATTACTTGGGCCTTTTATATATGGTCTTAGGCATGTGTAAAAATAAGCCCTATTTTGTATGTACTTTATGCTGGAAGTCAGGTTATTCTGGTGTTAAAGAGGTTGTTCACCTTCCAAACAATTTATTTTAATTCAGTTGTTTTTAGATTGTTCCCCAGAAATAAAGACTTTTTTCAATTACTTTCCATCTTTTATTTTTTACTGTTTTTCCAAAATCTAAGTTTAAAGTTTAAAGTTGAATGTTCATGTCTCTGGTGTTTGGTCTGACAGTTCAGTAATTCTGAACTGGCGACCCCCCCCCCCCCCCCCGCCACCTCCCAGAGCTGCTTCAGAAGGTGAAAAAATACACTATACACTTCAATATTAGAAAAACGGTCACACATAGAAAATAGAAAGTCATTGGAAAAAGTCATTATTTCCGGTGATCTATCTGAAAACAACTAGTTGTTTGAAGGTGAACCACCCCTTTAAGTATATGCTTTAAACTTTACAACTAATGTTTATATGGACAAAATGGGCCATCATTTTACAGAATTCAGAATAATCTGAATCTGCTTCATAAATTATTCACTGAAAACTCTTTTTTATTGCTAATCGTATAATACCAAAATTAGTGGCACATGATGCATATTATAGGTTTGTATAATTCAGTAGAAAGAAACAGAAATTCTACAAATCTTCCATGCAAATTAGTAGTCTATATATATATATATATATATATATATATATATATATATATATATATATAGGTTTATTAAGCTATATAATATAATCAGATAAGCTAGCTATTACCATTTTCCTAGGTATACCTAAACACAACAAATTATTTGCTATACAAACATAAATAAAAACTGTCATTTTAAAATACAAAGCTTATATGACTCTAGCATTAATAGCTTTCTATACATATGGAAATACTGTATCTGAGCCATTCATATTGCAGCTACGTATAGCATGTGAGTCAAAGGATGGGGCTTGGCTTTTCCCCAGTCAGTTACTGCATAAAATAAATATAAGAACGGCTTTGTAGGAAATAAATGGCTTCTAACTTGTTGCACTCACAACACTCAAATGCTATTATAGCCACACAATTATGACTCCAAGGGAAAAAATCATGTGTAGCTTCAGTAAATCAATAAAGGAAAATTATTGGGGTCATTTACTTCTCCACTGGGCAGCAGTGCAAGATAACTAAGGAATGTGACAGAGCACTTCTGCATGGGGGAATGGCTGCACTGTGCAACTAGCACCAGCACTGTGCTGCAGAACACAGGCAAGGTTGCATTCTTTGACGCAGCCGCAATGGAACACAGAGACCTGCAGTAATTCTGCAGTAGAGGAAGGCAGTGTGCAAAGTGCAATAAACAGACACAATGCCTTGGAGGTCATCAATGACTCTAATATCTTCTTGTATAGAGATCTGCCAAAATCACTGCCCCACTGTCCACTTTTCATGTCACATTTCCCATAACAAAACATAAGCTGAGGCGTTAACATTTAAGGTATATCTGTCACACCAGCAAATGATTAAATTGAATTGACATTCCTGTTATTTATATTCTTTATGTGTAAAAATGTGTTCAGAATCACAGTTTTTAAATTGTGTTTATGGTTCGCTTCTCTGTTTACTGTTATGATGTATCTGTTGTCTAAACAATTCTCTGCATGTTCTATTGTATTCACTTCCTTACACAATGGGGTAAATTTATCAAAGAGTGAAGTTCCGCCACTAGAGTGAAATTCCGCAGCTCTCAATTCATTTCTATGGGATTTTGAAAGGCGTATTTATCAATGGGTGAAGTGAAAGTTCAGCCTTTGATAAATAAGCCTATAAAAATCCCATAGAAATGAATGGAGAGTGGCGGAATTTCACTCTAGTGGCGGAACTTTACTATTAACTTCACTCTTTGATAAATATACCCCATAATAGGCTTCATAGGAGCTCTCCCATATATAAAGATGAATGCTCCAGGTGTCACCAATCCCCAGCACATTTTTACCCTTAAGTAACTCTTACGTAACCCTAAAGTAATTTTTGCTCAACCGGGTAAATTATCTATCCCTAACTAGTATCTATACTACTAGCCTATGCCAAGGAATGCATTACCATTAAAGGGGAACTATCCCAAAAAAAGAAAATAAGAATTAATATAAGCTTCATCATACTGAAATTAGAAGCTAAATGCAATCAGTTAGAAATTCTGCAATGTCCCTGAAATAATCAAGTTTCTCTTTACTATTCCTCTCTCAGCATCTGTTTCTCTTCATTCTGTCTTCATTCAGCAGTTGCGTGTCAGATATTCATTGACAGTTAGATCCAATATATCTTATATCTTCCTTTTACTTAGATGTATTAGAAATCAACAGACCTCATGTCTCTCTACGTGCAGAATTTGTGTAAAAGGCAGTTATTTTGTTAGATTTTGTTTGTACTGAAATCAATTATTTGTGTGAGCTTAAATTAATCTGCTAGGAAAGGAATCCCCCTATAAGATATATTGGATTTAACTGTCAATGATTATCTGACATCCAACTCCTGCATGAAGACAAAATGAAGAGAAACAGATGCTGAGAGGGATAGTGAAGATAAACTTGATTATTTCAGAAATGATGCAGAATATTTAATTGATTGTATTTACAAAATTTCTCATTTCAGTATGCTGAAGCTTATATTAAGTTTTCATTTTCCCGATAGTTCCCCTTTAAGTGGAAAGACTTCTCTCCCCCCCCAAAAGATCCTTTTAGAAGACCTTAAAGCTGGCCATAGACGCAAAGATCTGATCGTACGAATCGAGGATTCGTACGATATTCGGACCGTGTGTGGAGAGTCCCGACATTTTTCGTCCGGCGGAGATCGGTCGTTTGGTCGATCAGACAGGTTAGAAAATTTCTGTCGGCTGCCGATAATATCTCTGCGTGTATTGCCGATTGTACGATTTTCAGTGGGAGACTGTCACTAGCTTTGGTTGGACATAGATATCGTACGATTGCTGTCAGGGGCAGAACATTGCTGATCTGTTCTTTAACTAATCTGACTGGTAAGACTTTGATCTGAATGGTTAGTGGCGGGTCGGGAGATGGGAAAGTCCGATCGTACGATGATTCGTACGATCGGATCTTTGCATCAATGGCCAGCTTTACTGACCAAGCCCTCCCACTGTGTAAATTAATTTACACTAATACCTAAAAGTTTGGTTACCCTGCCTAAACTGGTCTAAATAACCCTAAGGGTGCATACCCACGATAGAGGAACTTACTCCCAACAAGGGCACCCCCAGTATTGACCCTTTATAGTAATGACACTAACAACACAGTTGATATTGGGAAATTCGTTTCCACATTTCACGCAAATTGTATATTTTCCTTAGAACTTTATTTTGTTGTTTCAGTTAATGTCAGTAACCTAAAAAATAATTATATTGCTCTAGGAATACTTGATGTGCCATGACAATTTTTTCAACAAAATCACAAAAAAAACATTAACAATAGATTGCACACCGGACTGCATTGAATGAAACTAAATATCAGGTACGAAGAGGAATCAATTACAGATGTATTTTGAAGTATAACATAATAATAAAACAGAGCCTTGTGTTTATGGGCATACATGTTTGAAATAAAATCTTGGTATCAAATAAGGTTATACACTGTTATGGAAATACTTCCAGGACTGCTGTGACTGTTGGAGAGAGATGAGTTAAGGTCATTAAATCATTTTGCAAGAGAGACTCTGTGGATTTGAAAAAAATTCCAGATTTCTTGTGGTTTGTATAGGGAAGACTAAAAATAAATGTTTGGCCAAACGGTTGTTTTCATTAATCCAGTATTATACCACAATGGCCAGATTCAGATTTTATGACCATGTTTCTTTTTTACTTCTATTAAAGTAGAAATAAAGCATTACAAAGAATTAGCCTAGGAAAGAGTCATCTTCGGATTCTGTATAAAACTAAGGCCACCACAAATCTGGCAGTAAAGATCTGTGTCTCTGCAAATGCCTCCCAGTCGCCATATTCTGCTGATTTACTATCCATTTGCTGAGTTCACGGATCATTGCACAATATATAGTATAGTACTTTGGGGCACATTTACTACGGGTCGAATATCGAGGGTTAATTAACCCTCAATATTCGACGATCGAAGTTAAATCCTTTGACTTCGAATATTGAAGTCGAAGGATTTACCGCAAATACTTAGATCGAACGATCGAAGGAAAAATCGTTTGATCGTACGATTAAATCCTTTGAATCGAATGGTTTTCCTTTGATCAAAAAAAGCTTAGAAAGCTTATGGGGAAGGTCCCCATATGCTAACATTGGTGCTCGGTAGGTTTAAAGGGATCCTGTCATCGGAAAACATGTTTTTTTCAAAACGCATCAGTTAATAGTGCTACTCCAGCAGAATTCTGCACTGAAATCCATTTCTCAAAAGAGCAAACAGATTTTTTTTTATATTCAATTTTGAAATCTGACATGGGGCTAAACATTTTGTCAATTTCCCAGCTGCCCCTGGTCATGTGACTTGTGCTTGCACTTTAGGAGAGCAATGCTTTCTGGCAGGCTACTGTTTTTCCTTCTTAATGTAACTGAATGTGTCTCAGTGAGACATGGGTTTTTACTATTGAGTGTTGTTCTTAGATCTACCAGGCAGTTGTTATCTTGTGTTAGGGAGCTGCTATCTGGTTACCTTCCCATTGTTATTTTGTTTGGCTGCTGGGGGGGGAGGGAGGGGGGTGATATCACTCCAACTTGCAGTAAAGAGTGATTGAAGTTTATCTGAGCACAAGTCACATGACATGGGGCAGCTGGGAAATGACAAAATGTCTAGCCCCATGTCAGATTTCAAAATTGAATATAAAAAAATCTGTTTGCTCTTTTGAGAAATGGATTTCAGTGCAGAAATCTGCTGGAGCAACACTATTAACTGATTTATTTTGAAAAAAATAATTTTTTCCCATGACAGTATCCCTTTAAAGTGCCGAAGTAGGTAGTCAAAGTTTTTTTAAAGAGACAGTACTTAGACTATCGGATGGTCAGATAGTCGAACAATTTTTAGTTCAAATCGTTTGATTCGAAGTCGTAGTCGAAGGTTGAAGTAGCCTATTCGATGGTCGAAGTACCCAAAAAAACCTTCGAAATTGGAAGTTTTTTTTTACTTCGAATCCTTCACTCAAGCTTAGTAAATGTGCCCCTTAATGTAGTCTCTTATTACATGGCAGCATAGAAACTAGTGTTTTCTGCATCTGGATTAATTATCGGCTACAATGACAGATGTAAGCTCACTTTCTGCTTATGTCTTTATCAATTCCTAAAGCCTCTCAGCTACGCTTGTTAACTGTAACCCGAAGTAGATTTTGGTAGAAATTTGGATCCGGACAATGTATGGCCAGACAATAGTGATGAGTGAATCTGTTCTGTTTCACCAGTAAATTTGTGAAAATAAGTTGCAAAAATTAGCAAAATACGTTGAATAAATACATTGAAGGCAATAGGTGTATTCCACTTTTTCCCCACACAAATCCATTGGAGCCGATGCATGTTTTTTCTTGTGGCAAAAATGCATTGGAGAAGATGGGTGTTTTTTCATCATGTTTTTCTTCAACAATTCAGGTACTTTTAGTATATTTTTGTATCCACTAAAATGTATATTGTAGTGACAAAAGTTTAATGGAGAACTGTCGTTGCTATGAATGTGCACCCATACTTAAAAAAAACTGTTTGTTAAAAATATTTGTAAATGGTTTTTGATATACAGGTATAGGATCTTTTATCCAGAGTGATCAGGACCTGGGGTTTTCCAGGTGACAGATCTTTCTGTAATTTGGATCTTCATACTGTCTATTGTAACATCATGTAAACATTAAATAAACCCAATAGGCTGGTTTTGCTTCCAATAAGGATTAATTATATATTTGTTTGGATCACAGAGATCCAAGAGAAAAAGGAAATCATTTTCAAACATTTGTATTATTTGATTATAATGGAGTCTATGGGAGATGGTAATTTGGATCTTCATACCTTAATTCTACTAGAAAATCATATACAGATATTAAATAAACCAAATAGGTTGATTTTGCTTCCAATAAGGATTAATTATTTCTTAGTTTGGATCAAGTACAATGTATGTTTTATTATTACAGAGAAAAAAGAAATCATTTTGAAACATTTGGATTATTTCATTATAATGGAGTCTATGGGAGACTGCCTTTCCGTAATTCTGAGCTTTCTGGATAACAGTTTTCCGGATAACGGATCCCATACTTGTATAAATGGTTCATTAATGTGCTTCTTCAGGCCAACCGGGTTGTTTGCTACTAGGGAATCCACTATTTTGGATTTGGCCAAACCCCCGAATCCTTTGCTAAAGATTTGGCTGAATACCGAACCGAATCCAAACCCTAATTTGCATATGCAAATTAGGGGTGGGAAGGGAAACCATTTTTTACTTCCTTGTTTTCTGACAAAAAGTCACGCAATTTCCCTACCCGCCCCTAATTTGCATAAGCAAATAAGGTTTGGTTCGGCTTGGCAGAAGGATTCGGCCGAATCCGAATCCTGCTGAAAAAGGCATAATCCTGGCCGAATCCCGAACCGAATCCTGGATTCAGTGCATCCCTATTTGCTACAAACTCCTGACTTGTACTAGAATCATCATTTGTTTATATCTAGTTTGAAAAGCTTAAAACCATGCAGAACATGATTCTGCCCCAGGAGAAAGTGTATCAGCAAGGTCCTCAAGTATTGCGAGAGGGTGAAGAGGGTGTGATCAGCAGGAACAGGGCTAGGCAGCAATTAGATCTTACAACAAACCACATGGTGACTTTCCTACTACTACAGGACTTTGTTTTCCACCTGGTATTCAGCCTCCTCCAGGTCTTTGTAACCTAGCTAGGCAAGGTCTCAATTCTGTAGGACAAGTGAACTGATCAGTAATACCAGGAACAAGGATACCAGGAAGTCCTAGAAAATAAGACCTTCAAACTGGTCAGGAGCCAGGGGTGATTAGGCCATTTCAAAGCATGTTGTGATGATATCATAGTAATGTTGTTATGATGCTGTTATTGCCATGGTGCAGAAGGGTTCCTAGTTGTCTTTTGCCTAAGTTTAGGTTTTAACGACTTACTGTATTCAGGAACTATATCACCCTGCTACAGATAACATCAAGTACAGTTTTGAACTCAGCTCAGCCTTTCACTTTTTGTTGTTCCATAGTTTATGGGAAGTTGAGCATGATGGGAGATGTAGATAAGAGCTGGGACCATTTGTTACCACTGTGGTTTCCTGCAACACAGACTCCTGTATGGAGACATTTGGGCTACTTTCATAAACTGTATTTACATGTCTAAAAACAGTTGCCATTGGCCTGAAAATTAAATACGTTATTAATAAGCATTTTTTTGTTTGTTTGAGTAAAGTTTAATTAACAGCCCAAAATCCCACTTGTAAATATCTTAAAACCATACATAGTGATGTATGATTTTGTAGTGACTTTGTTTCTGGTTAATTATTCATGGGCTAGTTAGTATAAGTGTATAATGTGTATATAGTAACTGGGTTCCAGTTGGAGGGGTTGAACTTGATAGACATTGGCCTTTTTTCCAACCCAGAGTAACAATATAATGATGTTACTTTGTGTTCATGTACATAGGTGATTCCTGTAGAGATTTTTCTCTTATGAGAGCATGTAACAGAACTAGATTAGAGATGCCAGGCCCTGAAAATGTCTGGAGATTGGCCTGTTTTACCAATATTTTTGCAAAATGAATTGGGGCCTCCTGGGCCCCCCAGCAGCTTCAGTGTCTGCTTCCTCTGTTGTTACGCCCCTGTTACATCCAATGTTTTCTGTTTGCTTTGTTTCACTTCATATAATCCCTTTTTGTCTCATACCTTGACTTCCTTTAGGAACTTGTTTTCAAGCAAAGCACATTTTTTAAAAATGCTGAATTTATTTATGTATTATCAATTACAAATATAGCATTGATACAACTATGCAGCTCTTTAGGGTTAGGGCACACCTGGAGATTCGGGGAGATTTCGACGCCCGGCGACTAATCGCCTCTTCTTTGGGGGTGACTAATCTCCCCAAACTGCTTCCCCGTGTCTTCTGCCGGCTTTAATGAAAAAACGCCTGCGCCAATGCACTCACGGCGCTTCGATTTCCAAGTCACCCAAGTTTACTCGTGAGGAGACTTTGGGCGACTTCGTGCATTGAGTGCATTGGCACAGGGGGTTTTTCATTAAAGCCTGGGGGAAGACACAGGGAAGCAGTTCGGGGAGATTAGTCACCCCAAAGAAGAGGGGATTAGTCGATGGGCGACTAAATCACCCCGAATCTCCAGGTGTGACATTATCCTTACATAGATTATCATCAGTCCCATCCACATCAGTTACTGCCCCAGTGGAGCTTACAATTTAAGTTCCCTATCACATTCACGCACAAAAGCTGATTAACCTGCCTGTACATATGTACCTCACAGAGAATTTGTTTTTAGATGGGGCGAATCTGGGCCGTTTTGCTTCGCCGAATAATTTGAGAAACAGCAAAAATTCACAAAAAAAAAATTTAAGTCAATGGACGTCAAAATTATTCTGACGCAAGCGACAATTTTTATATGCGCAACTATTTCGTCCAAATGCAATAAAGTCAAATAATTTTGATGCACCACAATTTTTATGCATGCAACATTTTTTTTTGTCGTGGAGGATTTTTCAGCTCTGAATTTTCAACGAAGTTTTGTGAAAATACCATGCCTTTCGAATTTATTCGCCCATCACTATTAGTGACCCCCATTTGAAAACAGGAAAGAGTCAGAAGAAGGCAAATAACTCAAACTATAAATTTTTTAAAAATTAAGGCCACTTGAAAAGTTGATTGGAATGAGCCACACCTTTAAGGGAAGAAACTAGAAAGCATAACCCACCAAAAACATTCATTACTTGCTGATGACAATTCTTTGAACATAAAGCAGAAGGATACAGGCAGCAGAGGACTCTTGCAATAAAGGCAGCTATGCCCTAACATTTTATTCAGAGGCTCTCTAGTTTGCAATTTCAGCCATCTGGTTGCTAGGATCCCAAATTACCCTAGCAACCATGCACTGATATGAATAAGAGACTGGAATTTGAATAGGAGAGGGCCTGAATAGAAAGATGAATAATAAAAAAATAGCAATAACAATACATTTATAGCTTTACAGAGCATTTGTTTTTTAGATGGGGGTCAATGGCCCCCATTTCAGAGCTGGAAAGGGTCAGAAGAAGAAGGCAAATATTTAAAAAACTATAAACAATAAATAATGAAGACCAATTGAAATGTTGCTCAGAACTGGCCATTCTCTAAGATACTAATATTTAACCTAAAGGTGGACTACCACTTTAAGCAGCATACTGTATCTCAGCTCAGAATCCTCATCTCTCCTAATCATGTCAACTTTTTATTGTGGCTTTTTAAAAAAACATTTTCACATTTTTCAATATTTTTCACAGTTATCCTTTGAACATAGGCTTAGTTTAAAAAAACGCAGCAGGGCTTCTACAAGTGAAGTTATTCTGTCCAACTACCTTTGGTTCTGTATTTTTATGTACTCCACATGATGCAGAGAAAACAAAATGTATATGTTCATAAAAACATGCATTTATAAAATGAATCAGTGCTACATATTTAGAACAATTGCTTGTGATCTTGCTTGGTGGGTGGAAAAATAAGGCATGCCTTTGTTTCTTATGTAATATATGCGGTGGAGTGTTTCCTTAAAAGAAGAGCAGAGCAAGGTATGTGTGTTGGGTGTACACCTGCGTTGCTCTTAAAATATCTCACATTAGCTGAGCTCAGAGTGTGCGGCTGCTTTTTATTCTCAGTGCAGATTTTATCTTGTCGCATTATGTAAACAAGCACATGCACGGCTGTCATTTTGTGGCTTCCTGTCACCCAAAGGAGATACCGTACACGTAATAAAAATATGGAGGAGTAAAGATCCTTTTCATACCATTTGGGGTATGTTCTTTTTAGAGAAGTGCCTTTGACATATTTATTAAAATAAACATATAGGCTTAACTAATCTTTTTATGAAAGGTAATGTAAGAACTCATCCTGGTGGTCTAGCGGGGGTGCGATGGGGACGCGCGTCCTCCTGTAGGAGAGCTGATGCCCGTTCTGAAAAAAATTGCCACGCCGCTCACTTCCTGGTTTAAAGTGGAGGTGCGGGTGACGTCATAACTTTTGGTGCGAATTTTCAAGTAATTAAAGGTGCAAGCACCAATTTATTATACCTCAAGGCTGCAAAAAATCAGAATCCGAAAATCCATTATCTCAGACCTGCCGAGGTTGTATATAAGTTTCTGTGGTCTGCCCTGGTATTAGCCCGAAAATCCGACTATTTCAGGCTTTTAGGGCAAAAATCTGAAAAATTCTGGCTTTTCGGGAAAAAAAACGACAAAATAGAGCGATTCCTGGAAAAGAAATAGTACAATTCAGGTCTTCGCTCGATTTTATCATGTTTTTCCCCAATTCGATTAAATCAAGCTTTTTAATAATAAAATAAGGTAAAATCGTGGATTCTAGTTTGGTCTGACTCTTTAAATTAAATAATCAGAAAAAATCGGATCGGAATCGGAATGTGTAGCTTTACAGAGCATTTATTTTTGAGATGGCGTCATTGACCCCCATTTAAAAGCTGGAAAGAGTCAGAAGAAAAAGGCATTAAAAAACTATAAAAAAATAAGTAATGAAGGCCAAATGAAAGTTGCTTAGAATAGACCATTTTATAACATACTAAAAGTTAAATTAAAGGTGAGCAACCCCTTTGTCTATTAGAAGTCATTTAAACATTAAGGGGGTTATTTATTCAACTCCAGATACCAAGAACCTGAAAAATCTGGGATTTTTTTTACTATAGAATCCAAAGTTTATTGGGAGTATTTATAATACCCCGAGGATGTAAAAAGTCTGAATCCGAAAATCCGGCATCTCAGACCTGCCGAGGTTACATATAAATCAATTGGAGAAGTCCCACAGATATCTTGATCTGTTTTATTTGATAAGTGCTATGTATAGCCCTCGGAATAACCAAGAATAGGTAAGGTAAATAGTGCCCTAAGGAAGAATGTGTGGGTTGCGGTAACAGAGTACAGCACTACATTTTCCCACAGCCAGGTCCCGACTTGCAAACTTTATATTCTGACAAACACAGAGGAACTACTGTAAGATGCCAAAGACTTTGATAATGTATTGGGCTTGTTGAGCCTCTGTGTAATTGGAATGCCAGAGTCTATTTTGACTCCCAGTCCAGACTTGCCCACAGCATTACACTTATAACACTTATAATTGATATGAACATGGATAGAGAGGATAATGTTCGCCACATGATTGTGAAAAGTGTTAAAATGCGGACATTTACTTTTGAATTGTGCCCTATGTTATAATCAGTTAATAAAAAAGATAAAGAAACATTGTCCACATTCAGTACACTTTATAAAGCTTTTTAACTAATATTTTTATTTTACCTAAATAAATTCATGTGACAATATTTTTTGTTACCCTAGAACAGTTCATATTAGCAGTGGAGTCGTGTCTTGTGCCAAAAGACCAGAGTTTACTAATGGAGGTAAGATAAAAAACCTTCCTCTATTTATGTGTCAGTTTTTAAGAGAAAGGTGACACAATATGGACATGAATAATTAGTATAACTTATAATAACACTAGGAGGCCCATTTACTAAGCTCGGTATAGAATAAAAAAAAGGTAGAATTTCGAATGTTTTTTTTGGCTACTTCGACCATCACATTGGCTACTTCGACCTTCGACTACGATTCGAACTAAAAATCGTTCGACTATTCGACCTTTCTCTTTAAAAAAAACTTTGACCCCCTACTTCGCCACCTAAAACCTACCGAAGTGCAATTTTAGCCTATGGGGAAGGTCCCCATAGGCTTTCTAATGTTTTTTTGGTCGAAGAAAAATCGTTTGCTCGATGGATTAAAATCCTTCGAATCAAACTATTTGCGGTAAATCCTTTGACTTCGATATTCGAAGTTGAAGGATTTACAATCGGCAGACGAATATCGAGGGTTAATTAACCCTCGATATTCGACCCTATGTAAATCTGCCCCTCAAGCATTTGTATTTTGTGCTGTATGGAGAATTGGAATGTGGGACTCAGGTCCAGCACAGCTTGCTAGGCAAGTAGTGTGGTTTGTCAGAATTGTGACCCAATACTCATCACTTTCATTAGAAAAAGCATTGTCTGTTAATGTTTAGGTGTGACTGAAAAAAAACATGTAGTCTCAGTTTTTCCAGTTTACGGCAAAGACACACGTGGAGATTAGTCGCCTAGTGACAAATCACCTCTTCCTGGGGCGACTAATTTCCTTGTAATGCCTTCCCGCCGGCAATTTAGATTCTAGTTTCCTCGTGAGGCAACTTCGGGCGACTTCGGAAAATGAAGCGCTCCGAGTGCCATCCCGCCAGTAATTTAGATTCTAGCTGGCGGGAAGGTATTGCAGGGAGATTAGTTGCCCGGGCAGAGACACACGAGGATATTTGGGGAGATTAGTCGCCCAGCAACAAATCATCAAACCGCCAGCTAGAATCTAAATCGCCAGCGGGATGGCACTCAGAGTGCTTCGTTTTCCAAAGTAGCCCAAAGTTTCCTCATGAGGCATTGCAGGGAGGGCGTAATCAAAGTTATTTAAAGATTTTTCTCAAGGTCTGGGATCCATTTCTGAAAAACCTGCACTGGCCCAAGGAGACTAAAGAAGTACTGCCATCTTACCCGTAGCTTCCAGGCGTACCTATCTGGCTTAGTGGAACTTTTACTAAAGGATAAATTGTGTTTTTTTTGGCAAAATTTTGGCAAAATGACAATTTGCAGCAATTTACTAAAAGGCGAAAAAGACATTTCACTAGCAGCAATATGTTACCATTTTCGCCAAAGTCTACTTTGCCTGGTTCTACCTGGCGAATTGTTAAAATGAAGCTGCGTCCTTAACATTACTATGTCAGTCACATCATTTCCTGTATTCAAAGAAGTCATATAAAAGGAAAAAAAATGCTGGCATTTTTCAAATGTTAACGTGGGATTATGTTTAAAAAGTTCTAACTGTGTAATATATGTTATTTACACTTGTTTAACCATTTGAAGCTCATGCCATATTTGTTTTATTGTAGAGTCATTTTAGGACAATACAGGATCTGTTTTTATCTTTATTTTGTTTCCTTGGACATTTTTAATAATAATAAGTGGCCCCTTTCAGCAATTTCACCATCTCTAATAAAGACATTCATATGCCCTTTATGTACCAGCCATATTTCAATTCAATAAACGTAAGTATGTTTGTGAAGTTTCGCTAGGAAGATTGTAACGCTAGAGGAAATTCGCTAAAAACCATTAGTGCGGATGAATTTTCACTAGCGAAAGTACAGCACAAATTTTTGCATTTTGATGAATACGCATAGTTGTATTGAATTGACTTATGACTTATTTGTGCAAAGTATGGTGAAGCTTTCCAAAGTGAAAATTCAGACCTAAGTAAATATACCCCTTAAGGTGGCCATACACTGAAAGATCCGCTCGTTTGGCGATGTCGTCAAATGAGCGGATCTCTCCCCGATATGCCCACCTTGAGGTGGGCAATATGGGCTGATCCGATCATGGGCCCTAGGGCCCAACAATCAGATCCTAACAGTGGCTTTATGGGCGGTCGGATCGCGGGACCACATCAACGAACAGATGCAGCCGATTTTTTTCTCGATCGGGGAAGCCCGTCGGGGGCGCCATATACGGGTCAATAAGCTGCCGACTCGGTCTGTCGACAGCTTTTATCTGCCTGTGTATGGCCACCTTTAGACTTGTGCATGTGCAATAGAGTTAAAGGGGTGGTTCACCTTTAAGGGGCTGATTTATCAAAATGTGAGTTCAGATTTTAATAAATTAAAACTCACCAATGTTCTATTCAAACCTATGGGATTTTTAAAAGGATATTATCAATAGGTAAACTCCTCATTTAATAAATATGCTTCCAAATGTCTCAAGAATTGATTTACCCTTTACAGAGGCGGAACTTGAAGAGGTTATAAAATAACTACCAATAGGTAAAGGTCCAGGTTCAATTAAATTCATAGCTTAATTGTATAAAATATTTATGAAAGAATTAATAAGTTATATGTTACAATCATATAATGGTCAAAATAGAAGACAAATCCCAATTCAACCACAAGATGCACATATAACGGTTATACACAAAGAGGGCAAAGACCCATCTGAGGGTGCAAGTTATAGACCAATAGCTCTAATTAATATAGATCAGAAAATATTTGCTAAATTTATAGCAAATAGAAAAAAAGAAAATACTTACCTTCATTGATACATCCACATGAATCAGGCATTGCACCTGCAAGAGAGAAGGGAAATTGAATACAATTAGAGCATTTAATCTAATTAAAATTAAATCTTTATTGATTTCAATGGATGCAGAAAAAGCCTTTGATAGGTATCATGGGGTTATATAGAGGCAGTACTACAACACATGGGATTTAGCACAAAATGAATCTATAAAACCATGTCTTTGTGTATTCATCCAGTAGCACATGTCAGAGTCAGTAACACATTGTCAGATAGAATACATATATTCAATGGCACAAGGCAGGGATGTTCATTGTCACTGATTCTGTTTGTGTTGATAATAGAAACATTATTGAATGCAATTAGAAATAATGAGGATATCAAAGGTTAAAAAAACTCCGAAAACTTCGGAGAAAACCCAGCGCACATCAAAAAAACATTGGGACTTCTCCCATTGACTTATATGCAACCTCGCCAAGTCTGAGATGCCGGATTTTCCGATTCTGACTTTTCCGTCCTCAGGGTTTAATAAATTCCAAAAAATTCATGATTTTTTTAAAAGTCTGATTTTATAAAAAAAAAAATCACAACTTTTTTGTGATTTTTGCATTCGGAGTTTAGTAAATAACCCCCTTATTGTTATTGCTACTTTATTACTGATCTTTCTATTTACATCCTCTCCTTTTCATATTATAGTCTCTTAATATCAATGCATGGTTGCTAGGGTAATTTGGACCATAGAAAACAGATTGTTGAAATTACAACCTGGGGAGCTGCTGAGTAAAAAACGTGGAAAACCACGAATTATAAAAAAAAATGAAAACCAATTGTCTCATCAAAGGTGAGCACCCTCTTTAAGAAGGATGACTGAGTATAAGTGCATGCAATGGAACGTAGGAGCTGTATCGCAGAGGCGCTTACAAGATGACATTTACCCAGTGTTTAGCAGGTACCTGTTAGTAGAACAGCTCTATATGCAGAGTCAATATTGGAAAGCTTTTGGGACATTTCCTCTTTGTGCATTTTATTCAGGCAAAGTTTTCCTCTGACTTATCTTGTTTACAAAAATGTCTCCATACAGAGAGATCAGGTTTCTCTGTTACTTTAAAGGGAACATATTACTTTGATCTGAATCTGAAGATGTGAGATTCTTTTCAAGGCAACCAAGACCAAATTCCAAGGAATACTTGGCACGGAGCTGCAAAAATGTTTGTATTTTTTTTTTTAAACTTTGTATTTATTAAAGCTTCACAGAAAAAAAAAAATATTCAGACAATAGAATTTATTTCTCACAGTTATGCAACACGGCAAGACTAAAGAACATTTTGACATACATTCTCAGCTTGATTTTTATGCGGTTATATACCATATGATCGTATTCGAATATGAGAAGAACTATTTAATGGGAAGGGGAAGAGAAAACTGGGGGGGGGGAGGTAAGGGGAGGGAATTCGGTGGTTGAAACGTTATATCTATCTATGTAGTAAGCCTTCTCGATATAGCCAAATATTCCACACTTCTTCAAATTTATGCAGTCTATTGTTCATTAGGGCAGTTAGTTTCTCCATTTCAATAGTCCATCACATCTTATTTCGTATCTCCTGCATCGTTGGAGGGGGACCTTTCCATTAGCTATCAAGCCTCTTGTTGTTAAGCATAATTGGACACACAATTTGTGTTCATTAAAGATCACTTGCTCAGGCTTCCGTAGTAGTAAAGCCGTTCAAGGATCCGGTGATAATGATGTTGCCAGAGTATCATTTATTGTCTTGAAAACATCCTTCCACAATCTTTGAATTATTGGGCAGGTCCACCACATTTTCTTTTCATCTGCATTTTCCCCGCACCCTCTCGGGCATAGGTCTGTCTTATGAAACCATTTATTTCGTTTTTGGGGTGTATAGTACCAGTCATGGTAAACTTTATAAGCATTTTCTTTTATAGTAGTGTTGATTGAAGCTTTCGCCATAGTTCTATGAATATGTTCCCATTCTTCTTCCTCTAGAGAGTCTCCTAGGCTTTGCTCCCATTTGAGCATCACCTTAGTTTTCCCTTTTGGAGATATAGTTTCCATGAGTTCGGTGTAGAGCAAGCTGATTTTATGTTTGCGGTGAGGGTTATTGCATATATATTCAAATGGTGAGGCGTCAGGATAGTTGTGTGTATTTTATAGGTTAATCGTGTTTTATGGCTGCTCGACACCAGCTCCATGACTTAAAGGAACAGTTCAGTATAAAAATAAAAACTAGGTAAATAGATAGGCTGTGCAAAATAAGAAATGTTTCTAATATAGTTAGTTAGCCAAAAATGTAATGTATAAAGGCTGGAGTGACTGGATGTCTAACATAATAGCCAGAACACTACTTCCTGCGTTGCACCTCTCTAACTCTGAGTTAGTCAGCGACATGGGACATAACTGTTCAGTGAGTTTGCAATTGATCCTCAGCATTCATCTCAGATTCAAAAGCAAGTTATGGCTCATGTGCCCCCCTCAAGTCACTGATTGGTTACTGCCTGGTAACCAATGAATTGAAACCAAGAGAGCTGCAAAGCAGGAAGTAGTGTTCTGGCTATTATGTTAGACATCCAGTCACTCCAGCCTAAATTTTTGGCTAACTAACTATATTGAAAACATTTTTTATTTTGCACAGTTTTTATTTTTGTACTGAACAATTCCTTTAAGGGTCAAATGGTCTTAAAGGGCTGTGCCAAGGGAAGCCAGCTGCACTTTACAAGAGTGTGTATAATAGTCCTCACCAGGCAGTGTTAGAGAAGGGCTACATAGTAAGAAACTATGCATATTTATTAAAGGGTGAAAGTGAAAATTTTAGTTAGTTTCATCAAATACAAAGATTCCCTTCAACATTGCCAAATTACTAAAAGGAGAGAATATAAAAAGTTTTGGAGAATTAACTTTGCAGTAGTGAAAATTCCCTTTGAAAATTCACCACCAATTCTCTTGAAAACAAGTTTACATAGGGTTTTTAGTAATTATGAGATGTGTTGTGTAAATACACCAAGAGGCACATTTAGGGGCAGATTTACTAAGGTTTGAGTGAATTTCCGAAGTTCAAATTTCAAAGTAATTTTTTGAATACTTCGACCATCGAATAGGATACTACGACTTTGAATTTACTTAGACTCGATTCGAAGTAAATCGTTCAAAAATTCAACAATTCAATAATCGAAGTACTGTCTCTTTAAAAAAACTTAGACTTCAATACTTGCCAAATTAAAGCTGCCGAAGTGCTATGTTAGCCTATGGGGACCTTCTTCTATACACATCGAATAAAAATCCTTCGATCGTTCGCTAAAATAGTTTGAATTGTTAGATTCGAAAGATTTAATCGTTTGATCGAACGATTTATATTCAAAGTTTTTTAATTTGATGGTTGAATTTCGAAGTTTTATGTACTTCGAAATACGACCCTTGATAAATCTGCCTCTAAGGGTAGAATTTCGAATTCCTGTGAGTTTTTTTTAAACTCCCTTAAATTCGATTGAATTCGAAATTCGACTTGGGGAAATTTATTAATAAAATCGAATTGTTAAAACTCTGCCTAATTTTACCGATCCGAAAACTCAAATCAAATTCGTTTTGAATTAAAAAAACTTGAATGTCAGGAAGGCTGCAAACATCACCAAATTGACCCTGGACCTCTCCCATTGACTTTTACAGTAATTTGGCAGGTTTTAGGTGGTGAATAGTCAAATTCATGTTCTTAAAGGGCCAGAGTATGATAAATCTCAGAATTTTAATTAAAAATTAAACCGAGTTTGGATAATTCATAATTTGAATTTGAAGAAATTTGAATTCGAATTTTCAATTTGACCTTTAATAAATCTGCCCCCTGATGAATTGAAGTGAACTTATTGTGATGTTAGACAATGGAAAATTCACACTTTAGTTAGTGTGCCCCTATGACAGTCAAGAATTTGTAACCGGCAGCCCTTCAGTTATTGTTGGCCTTCAACTCCTTGGGCCCAGTTGAAGAATGCTTGATCCTTCGGGCAGGGTGCAAAAATCATGGTGAATTTCACCCGTTGTTTGGACTGTGTGACCTGCCCTGCACTTGGTAAATGACACCCAGTGACTTAAAATAAATCTGTAAAATCTGGTGACGCAATTCAGTAAATGTGAAATGCTGTGAGGTTCATGTACTGGAAGGAGACCAGTGCCGATCCGTTTCCACTTGGTGCCGGTGAATGAACATAGTCATATTTACAATATACGCATCTCCCTGAAGTTCATTCAGCACAAATATTGCAGCCATTTTTTTCTTTCATTATGAATTTTTCTACCTCCGGCCTGATATAGATTTACTCACTGCATTTCATTAGCTCTTTATTTATTTTAAAGTCCACATTGAAAGATGTAATTGACTGGGGAAATGGAGAAGTCAGCAGGACAATAGAGATGAGCCTTGGTTTGTGTGAGAGAATTCACACATAGATGCCTGTGCTCTTCATGGTTTTGTCTTCAAAATCCTCCAGAGGGAACGGGTTTATTCAGAGATTCCTTGGGGCTGTGCATGTGCCATCTGTGCAAGCCTAGTTCATTACAGGAGTTGTCACAGGGTGTCTGGGGACAGGTTTTTAAATCTAATAACAAATCATTGTGTCAAGAGCAATTGTACAGAGGCAATTCATCAGATAGCTGTTAAATAGCAGAGATATTTTAGGAACAAACGAGTAAGTGGAAACAATTACATGCAGCTAGTACTCAAATGGTACAGGCTGAATCCTTTTAGTTTAGATGCATATACAATTAAACCACATGTTATGTTATGTTTTTGTGTATATACTCTTCTGATTCTACTGTGAAACCTTGTGTCCAACAAACTCTAATCAGGCCATGGTGTGTCACAGCTCCTGTAGCTACAGCAATGAATGTAGAAAATGAAAATGAAATAAAAATAATAAATGAGAACTGCATATATGTGAACACGAAAAGAAAAATATAATTGGCAGATCGGAGAGAAAGCAGGACAGTCATAAATAAACTGCTCACTTAGCAACGATGTTCTGTGCTGAGATATGGGAGTAACGTGTATATAATGCACAAATTTAGCAAACGTTAATGTCCTGCAAGGCTCACATTGATGTGCTATGGGAAGTGCTATCTGTGTCGGACTGGGTTAGCCGAGCTCAATGGAAAATCGGAGTAAAGGGCCCATCTCTAGTGCACCTCCCCACCACCTCCATACAGGACTGCTGCAATACAAGTCCTCTCACACAACAGTTCCGGGTCCCACCAGGTTTTCTCCTGGTAACCTGCGGACCAGTCCCAGACCAGCCCCCAATGAGACCTGCTATACCAGAATGGTGAAAATGTTACTGCATATGAAATACTAAATGGCTAAATGTTTAAAAAAATGTTTAAAAAGGGTTTAAGGGAATTGAAACACATGAAATGCCTATACATAATGTGATGCATTTTCCCATTTAAGGAATCTGTATCTGTAAATGTGCCAGCAAGTTCCCAGGCTGGGCGGGTCATTGGTTTCCCTGTTCATACAAAATTGTCTTTTGTTTCAGTTCCTGGACATCTGCAGACTGGTGAAAGATGATGCCTTGAAGGTTGCTTCTGCCATTAACATCCCCCACAATATAATCCAAGCCACTATCGCTGGCATCAGAAACCCCAGAGCAAAATGGGCATACTACTCCCAGCAAGATGAAAATGGAGAGAGCAAGAGGGCAGCCAACATCAATGCCAAACTCTAAACCTGTTCCGGCTGCACATCAATCAAAGGAACCAGGGAGAAGAAATCCAGCTGAGTTTTAAAGGAGGAGAACATGAACCAACATTACAAATCAACTGACTCGTACAGTTCATACACTAGGGGGCACATTTACTATGGGTCGAATATCGAGGGTTAATTAACCCTTGATATTCGACCATCGAAGTTAAATCCTTCAACCTCGAATATCGAAGTCGAAGGATTTACCGTTTGATCGAACGATTGAAGGAAAAATCGTTTGATCAAACGATTAAATCCATAGATCAAACGATTTTCCTTCAATCACAAATTGCTAGGAAATCCTATGGGGACCTTCCCCATAGGTTAACATTGGTGCTCGGTAGGTTTTAGGTGGCGAAGTAGGTGGTCAAAGTTTTTTTTAAAGAGACAGTACTTTGACTATCAAATGGTCGAATAGTCGAACGATTTTTAGTTTGAATCGTTCGATTCGAAGTCGTAGTCGAAGGTCGAAGTAGCCAAAAAAATACTTCAAAATTCGAAATATTTTTCATTCTAATCCTTCACTCGAGCTAAGTAAATGTGCCCCTAGGTGCAACCACAAACATGTGTAAGAAATTTAGGCTGATTGTAAAGGATATTTTTTCTAATGTTGCATATAGTTATACATATTAGGTTACTGTATGTTTTTAAATATGCCAGTAATTCATGGGACCAAAAGCCTAACAAAGGACAACATGGTACAATATAGAAATCAGCAAACAATTTTCAGTCATTTTACTTTAACTTACGTAATGAACTGCTCTAATCGTTCTTTTTACTAGCTTTAAATAGTGTGGGGCATAAATGCAACAGAAAATTCATGTTATGAAAAAACTTAGGCAACACATGGCTAAGCTCTGTCACCCACACCAACCAATCAGATGTTTGTGTTCATTGTTGTAAGGACAATATATCAGCAAAATCTTACTGCTGATTGGTTGCTTTGGGGCTAGGATACACAATGCCCCTGTTTTTGAATAACCCTGACCAAAGTTGATGGAGATACTGCATTATATTCATTAGGAGGAAACAATCCATATCTGCATATTATTTGTTTATATTTGTTTATACGTAATTTATATTTTTGCCCCATATAAATGATGGTTCTGATAAAACAAGTGAGTAAGAAGATGTTCAGGTTGACATAAAATGTGTTTAATACAGGGTTGCATTCCATCCCTTTATGTAATTGTCTGTCTCGTGTTCTCATTGGTTATGCTTCTAAAGCATGTGCCCTCCTGTGATTGTCATTATACCCTGTATGTGGCACACCTAAAAGATTTTGCATATCTTCACGATTTAAGGTGAGGCAAGAGGAGACATCTAATGACTTGAATGTATATATCTATGGCACATATTGCACAAGCTATCCACGTGCCCTCTACTGTGACAGCAGGGGCGTAACTATAGAGGAAGCAAACCCTGCGGCTGCAGGGGGGCCCAGGTGGTATAGGGGCCCCATGAGGCCCTAATTCATATACAATTTCAATAAATATTGGAGAAACAAGTCAACCTCTAAACATTTTGGGGGCCTGAAAAATAATTTGCTGTGGGGCCCAGTAATATCTAGTTACGTCACTGTGTGACAGATTAAAATGCATGCTATTGCAGAGTGCATGGAATAAGTTGAATGCAAACTAGGCCAGGGGGACACTGGCAAAAAAACCTGGTGGACCCCCGTCAACCAAGGCCCACTCCCCACAAAAACCTGCCGATGTTCCTGGAGGACAGGGGGCTCAGAGTTCAGGAGGAAGGCCCTTGAGATTACAGCCTTGGTGGGTCCCGGACACCCCAGTTCGACACTGGTTTAATGATACTGCTGAATCCCACTGGGGCATTTAACAGCTGACACTTTAACTTCAGTCTCCTCTAGGAGAATAACATCCACCGTAATCTCCTGTGGTTTATGGGGTCATTCAAGTCCCACACATTCCTGCTGACTACCAATGTTAACATACCATTGCTATATCATTCTTATTATCCCAACCTTTTTTGGCCCAGGGACCGTTGTAAAGGAAAATATTTTGCATGGACCGGGGTGGGGGGGGTCGGGAGGGGTTGGTCGGGGGGGGGGAGGCCAGAAGCAACTGTGCGTACTGTCTGCGGCCCAGTGGTTGGGGACCCTGATGTATAGTAATACACTCAGGAATTATATGGAGAATATTGTACAGAAGTTAGAAGTCCCCAAAGAGTTCTATGACTGTATAAAGTACAAGGCCAAAGGCCAAGTGCTTTTATACAGGTTATTGAACTTCAAGGTTATTTTTATATAATAAACACGTTTCAGTGAATCAAGTGACACAAATTACATTTCTAATAACTGATTATAATTGATAACTTCATTCTGCTCTATTTATATAGTGAATAAAGTACCCCCCTGTTGTAAAATATAAGGATATCATAGTCACCGCTTTTATACAGGTCATGGAACTCCGAGGTTACTTATAACATACTTATATTTTCCAACAAGGGGTACTTTGCTTATTATAATACACAAGTTTTGGTGAGTCATGTGACAGAAATGACATCACTACTCACCGTTTATAACTGATTACATCACTAGTCACCATTTATAAGGATATAATTTATAGAATATTCATGGCTTCTTTGTATTATAAGGCTATAATTTACAGGATATTGATAGCTCTTAAGCATAAACAATTCTGCACACATCCCCTTTAACAAACCCCCCATATTTTTAAGGGCATCTTATTGTAGATAAGAGTTATAAAACATCCCACAATCATTACTTCTTAGCCTACCCTTTTACTGCTGAAGTGAGGGTTTTGCCAACAGTTGAGCCATCATAATGTTGGTATATATACAACTACAAGTGCTTCTTCAAACTAAAAGATTGTGTATCATGGAGAAGCAAAATCTTAAGACTTGCTCCTGCTGTCCAGCCAGGAGTTTAGCTCTTACACCACTATGAAGAACTGGTTGTTGTCATCTGTAAGATAGAGCCATGCTGGGTTAAGATTTGTCCTTTATAATGCTTTGCTATTTGTCACTGGACTAACGTGGAATAGTCTGCTTAAAAAGAGATTCTAGTATCTTCAGTACCCCATTGGGCCCTTTATGGTCTTGATGGTCCACCTGGTGGGTGTATTCTCTGAGACATTTCTACAGAAGAATTGTATGTTTTTGTTTTGCTGACTCAAGAACTGTTATAATGTTGGTGTAAACCAGGGGTGTAACTACAGAGGAAGTAGACCCTGCGGCTGCAGGGGGGCACAGGAGGTATAGGGGGCCCCATGAGGCCCTAATTAATGAGCAATTTAAGAATATATTGGTAAAACAGGACAATCTCTGGATATGTTGGGGGCCCTACAATTTAATTGTTGGGCCCAGTAACATCTAGTTATGCCACTGGTGTAAACCTTTCAGTCTAGAAACCCCACAAAGTACATACTGATTTACAGCTGCTGCTTGTTGGCTTTTTGCTGACTTCTGATAAGATTTTATAGAGATCCTTACTATGTCAGATAGAGGGCAACTCCTACAGTTTCTGAACATCATGTTTATTGTCTTTATGGACACGTCAAGCTCAATTTCTTCATTCTCATCATGTGTTAATGAGACTGGTTCCACCCGGGCAAGGGCTATGAAGAACAGCAAAAGCTTAATTTAGTGAAGTAGGAAGAGCAGGCCCGGAGTTATAAATAGGGCGCCCCTAAGCCAGGACCACACATCTCTCCCCTATTCCCCCTTCCCGCCATCCATCTTGAAATGCAGGGGCATGCATGTGCAATTATTTCATGGGGTCCAGAGCACGGGGATTGTTGCACAGTAGATTTAAAGTCCTAGCAAATCTCTGCATATCCCCATTGCGTCCGAACCTATTGCAATGTGGCTGGGTAGCATGGCACCCCTGAAATTCTGCAATCAGAAAAAATGAATGAACGAACGATGATTAAACATTTTGGGACCGCATGGCCCTTCCTCAATGACTGAGGAAGGGCCATGCGGTCCCGAAATGTTTAACCATTGTGAAGTGTCAGAGCACAATGGAATAAATTTTGGGAAATCCCCGTTTGCAGCAGACAAGGTATTGGCGTTCATTTTTTTCTGATTGCATAATTTCTGGCGGGTGGCTAGGCCAGTGCCTTTACCTAATCCTCTTAATTGGACTGTGAACCCCTAAAATTCTGCCACCCTAGGCCCGGGCCTTTGTGGCCTTCCCTCCAATCCGAGTCTGAGAAAGAGTTTCTGGTGCTTCTCTGCTCAGTTCTATCATTTCTGTCACATTGAGAGAGAACTAAAGTGTCATTGAATGATGCCATAAGCCTTATCCGCATGTTGCCCAGGACCCATGGATGGAGGAAGAAGCAGCATTGTCGAGTGCCTTAAAGCAAAAGCAGCATATAGGCATGCTACATACTGTAAATGGCAATGTTCGCAGCAAAAATTTTAAATAACCATTACAAAGTGTATTTTTTATTTTTTAACTCTTTTCTCACTGTTATTATATTGAAGAGTTTTAAAGATAATTTTCTGTTTTTATCATTCAGGCAAAATCATGTGGCACTCCTGTGGTATTAGGTTTCACCTCTGAAGGCTTGAAACAAAGAGAAAATGCATTCGAATGAAAATGAGCAGTATTAGAAAAACCACAAGAGCATATCTGTAAAGCTCAACAAATACTTTGAAAGAGCTAACCAAAGGTAAAGGACAAGGAAAGCCCAAAATGTTGGAAGATTAAATTGCAGCGTCTTCTTTTTCCATCATTACCTAATAATTGTAATATAGTGATTAATATAGTGAGTAATACAGTGATTAATATAGTCAGTAATGAAGTCCTCTTGCTAATATACTGCTGCTCTTGCCAGAACTGGAAGATATTTGATTCTCTGCCAGGATGACATATCTATACCATATTAAAATCAAAAGAATGTAGACCGCATCTCCATTAAAAACATCTTCCTTTATTGTTGACTATTGGAAAAATATTTCGGACTTAACTAGTCCTTAGTCATAAACTCACCTATACCACTATTAACACTTCATTTTTCAATTAAAAAAAAACAATCAAATATTCAATATTCACTGAACACCAATTTTAAGTGATGACATACAGTAGCGAAAAAGAAAGTACATCCCATGTAGTTTTCATGGGATGTATCAATATGTGATCTTAATTTGAACAGTATATAAAGATAAAGGTGATGTATGAACAAAAACAAGTAAAATGGACATTACAATCATTTATTCAACAAAAAATGAACAGATATTGCATTTCCTTCTATGGAAAAAGTAAGTACCCCCTTAGCTCTAATACCTATTATTGACCTGTTTGTTAGAAACAACAACAACCAAAAGTAAGTGTTCCTTGTAACTTTCTACCTCTGACATTGGCTGGGAAAATTTTTTCCCACGCTTCCATGCAGCTGTGCAATGTTTGAAAGGTTTCTGGAAATTGAAAGTAAAGTGACATTCTATTTCTGGTTCTTACGAGCACAATCAGAACAATTCAGCAGTCTACATAGAAGCTGTATATATAATGAGATGCTGGTTAGCCAGTGCCGTAACTAGAGGGGGGCGGGCCCTGGTGCGTGACGTGCAGCCGGGCCCAGCCCCTCCTCCGTACACGACGGCTTTCACTGGTGAGCGGGCTGCCGGGGGGCCCTGAGGGGGTGCGGGCCCTGGTCCGCTCGCACCCCCTGCTCCCCCCGGAAGTTCCGCCACTGCGGTTAGCTGAAAGTCTAACAAAGGCTGTTTCTAGGGGAAGTGAGTGGGTTGTTTATAAAAAGGCCTTCTCTGTAGATGGCTGGTTTGTTTTGACTCTGCTCCTAAGGACAGGAAGTATAATGCAGGTCTGGACTGAGAATTAAAATAGGCCCTGGTATTTTAGGTACAAAGAGGCCCAATCAGTCCACACAGAGGCCCAAACATCTCCCACCAGCCCAATAAATACTGACTTTCTATGGGACCTAATAGCAGCCCCTCTGGCATTTGCCAGAACCCAGTCCGGGCCTGGTATAATGTGACATCTAGAATACTAGAGAGTCACAATTCTAACAATATTAGGAAATATTAGGCAATGTTAATAAGAGCAGAGACAGAACACAGCACCAGGCAATAAATATTCTCTCTAAGGGTTATAGGAAAAAAATCCAGTAGCACACTGTGATTAATAACTCTTCTCCGTTATTACAGTCACATGATGTTTCGGTTCCCTTATCTGCCCAGAACTCTTGCCTTGGTTCTCTAACTTTAAAGCAGACTTGTCACCTACACATAAAAAGCTGTATAATGAAAGTCCTTTGCAAATTAAACATGGAACCCATGCATTAAACACAGGGGCGGAACTACCGGGGGAGCAGGGGGTGCGAGCGGGCCAGGGCACGCACCCCCTCAGGGCCCCCGGCAGTCCGCCCGCCGCATGTTCGGCGGCCACTTCCGGGTTTACGGAGGGGGGCGGGGGCCCGGCTGCGCGTCCTGCGCCAGGGCCCGCCCCCCTCTAGTTCCGTTTTTGATTAAACATCCACACAAAGGTGTTTAAATATCTGAGCTGTCAATCAAATATGATCTGACCCGCCTCTATGCCTGAGGCAGTGAATTACTTTCACTTTCCATTTGGCAATGCATGTCAATGCACTTCTCACATTGCCCCTTCCTTCCTCAGGCTCTATAATTATGTTGGGCACTGCACATGGGCATTAGGTTCCCCATTCTGCTACATACTGTACATTTTGGGGTGATACACAATTTGTCTTAATAATTGTGTAATTCTAAAAGACTAAAGGAAATAAAATGTAAATAAATAGAGTGTAAGTTTTTTGATCAATTAACATGATAGAAAAGAATTTGGAATTATTTCTTAAGATGACAGCTCCCCTTTAAGACCTGGTGGGTGAAGAGCTCCTCCTGACGAGAACGGTGGCTGCTTTAGGCAGAAACGTGAGCCGTGGCCAGAACCTTGGTATTTGTTTTGAGTTTTGGGATACCAAATGTGACAGCACATTTTGTTGTTTGCACCTTCAACTTCGGTAACAAAATGCCCCAAGTTACATTCTTACATTTCTACCAGGGTTGAGACAGTCCCCTGTCAGGGCTGCCATCAGCGGGGCACAGGGGTGACTATCGTCCCGGCGGCCGGCAGATCTCTGGCTCCCGGTGTGCTCGGCCGTGCTGCTGAAGACGTTGCTATGGAAAAGAACGAAGAAGCAATCTCGGAAAAAAAGAATGAAGAAGCCGCGACAGAAAAGAACGAAGAAGCCGCAATGGAAAAGAACGAAGCCGCGATGGAAAAGAACGAAGAAGCCGCAATGGAAAAGAACGAAGAAGCCGCAATGAAAAAGAACGAAGAAGCCGCAATGGAAAAGAATGAAGAAGCCGCAATGGAAAAGAACGAAGAAGCCCGCTATAGAAAAGAACGAAGAAACCCACTATGGAAATATGAATGAAGAAGAACAAATGCTTTTTTTTACTTCTAGGGGGCACTGGCACCAATGTTTTTTTAACTTGTCGGAGACCCTGGCACCAAATTTTTAGCCTGGCACCAATATTTTTTTTTTAACGTTTAAGCCAAAATTAGCATATGATTAAATCATTGCAGTGAAAAAAGCTTTTGTCCATAAAGACCAATAGAAATTAGTCATATTCAGCCCATGGTCACATATCCCTTGTGATAAATTTGTGTAGTGAGGTAAATTTGAAATTTAAAACAAAGTACCTAAGGAAGGAAATAAAAAGAACAAAATACCAAAGAACAAATTGGCAACAAACATAACAATCCTAATAGATGAGTGGTAAAAAAGTATCAAGTACTTAGAGATATGATAACGTTTGGTACGTAGGGGCAGGTTTACTAAAGGGCGAAGTAACTAACATTAGCGAAAATTCACCAGCATGACGTAATTTGGTTTCTTCATCGATTTACCAACGGGGGGCAGGCGTAACTTCGCTAGCAAAGGAGATATACTCTAGCAGTAATTTGCTCCCTTATGCCTGGCGAAGTTGCGCTCTGGGAATGGTTGTAACTACGCAAATTCACTAAGATGCGGATTTTACTGAACGTTACCTCTTGCGCCAGACTTGCCTTCACCACCTCAGACCAGGCGGCTTCAGGCAGGTGCGGGACGAGAAAAATCTGACCCACAGATCACTACCATACACAGATCAGCTACTGAGATTAGTTTAGCAGAGATGCTTTCTTTAAGATGCTTTCTCATGCGGCGACTTCGGAAAACAAAGCTAACCGGTGGGAAGGCATTTCAGGGAGATTAGCCGCCCGAAGAGAAGGAGATTTGTCGCTGCCTGACTAATCTCCCTGGAATGCTATGTGTGCCACCACCCTTATGTGTAGGGCAATCACCAACCCAGTTGTTCAATGTATTGAAGTTTGCCAGGCTTGCAGGGGAAGCGGGGATCCTTGTCCCTCTGCCACCTGAATCAGCTTGCTACTGACAACCCTCCGCTCCCCCATGTGCTCAACTTTTTGCACCAGAGGGGGTTGGGTGGGGTTCCACGATGTCAGGGTCCAGTATGCATTTGCGCTCTCTGCACTAGAAAAGATTATGGATGTTTGTACCTCTTTAAAGAGGTAGTGACATGTTCAGATTTTAACAGTAACATGTCGCTATTTCTCTATAAACCAAGATATTGATAGCTTTTCCTAGTACAGGTGCTCTTCTGCTGCCCACAGCACCTTTCCTCAATAGTTCATTCTCCTACATGGAGCAGCTTCCTGAATGATAACAAGTCTGGTGGTTTGTTTTGATAGGCTAGGGCACTGTTCACTTTTGTCCTTACAACTTTTATTATATTAACCATACAGTATGGGGCCCATTTACTTAGCTCGAGTGAAGGAATAGAAGAAAAAATACTTCGAATTTCGAATGGTCGAATATGGCTACTTCGACCATCGAATAGGCTACTTCAACCTTCGACTACGACTTCGAATCGAACGATTCGACCTAAAAATCGTTTGACTATTCGACCATTCGATAGTCGAAGTACTGTCTCTTTAAAAAACAACTTCGACCACCTACTTCGCCACCTAAAACCTACCGAGCACCAATGTTAGCCTATCGGGAACGATTTTTCCTTCGATCGAACGAATTGCGGTACAGTGCTACGCAATATGTTGGCACTATATAAATACATGTTAATAATAATAATTCCTTTGACTTCGATATTCGAAGTCGAAGGATTTAACTTTGATGGTCGAATATCGAGGGTTAATTAACCCTCGATATTCGACCCATAGTAAATGTGCCCCTATGTATATATGCATGCAAGTGGGCTCTTTTGCTTTTTATGTCCGGCCCTGAATAGAGGGGATTTTCAGTTATATTTATGACCCCAGTTTGAAAGCAGGAAAGAATCTGAAGAAGGCAAATAATTTTAAAAAACTATAGAAAATAAATAATGAAGACCAATTGGAAAGTTGCTTAGTATTGGACATTCTACATCATAATAAAAGTGAACCACCCTTTTAAAGGAACACAGTCAAATAATTTCTCTCCGTATCATAAATCTTCTTCCTACCGCTTCCAAAACCAATTATACTAATTAACGAATACGCCTGATACTACGATCACTATTCAGAAGTTAGTGACGTTAAGACAAAGGCCTGAAAAATAATCCTCTGTACCCTGTATAATTCTCCCACCAAATGTTGCGCTAAATAATAATGAAGTTAAACCACCAAAAGTGAACCAAGACGCGTGTTTGACTATTATAACGAAGTGATTTATATTATATATAGATAAGTTCTCTAATTATCTCATTTTCCTATTTTGTTATACAATTAAATAAGCAATTGTATTCTTATAAGAGGGTAACTATGGCAAAAAAAGCAATATTTTACCTGCTTAGTTCGTTGCTTGGATGCGCACACAGTCCATTTTAGAATAGAACGAATTATTCGCGTTCTTCTAACGTAAATAAAATCTTGTTTTAATCTTCGCTCGAGCAAACTTTCTTTTCACGCGATATTTCATGCCACTGAGTAAGAGTAAATATAAAGATGTAAATACAGTCTTACAAACAAACGTTCTAAATATACGAATAATGAATTTAACAGCAGAAAATAGACGTTTAAAAAGAAAAAAAAATAAACGAAAGACATTCGTGTCCAAGTAGTAAAGAACGTGGGATATAAGTCTGTTCTTCAGTCACTTTACACCGAACAAGTCATAGCACTTATGAAACTTGCTTTCTCTCAAATGAGACGGTGGAATATTTATTATTTTAAAAAAATGACACAGTAATACATCCTGTAGGGTGTACTGATTTGTTGTTCTGAAGTATTTGCCGATGCGCGCATTGATATGTGCAATCCAATCCAATCCAATCACTTTGGGTGATGTCTGCTGCCATGGATTCATCCCAAGGGCACCCTGGGTGCAGAGTAAGTAGCAATGTGGCTCTATTTATAAATAGGATCAGGGAAAGGACTAAAATAGTGAGGTTCCTACAGAGACTGAGTAGCTAATCATTGCCATCTGATAGACTCCTAGCAACCTAAAATTGAAGAGCTGTTGAATAAAAAAAAATCTAAATAGCTCAAAAACCTCAAATATTAAAATATGAAAACCAATTGCAAATTGTCTAAGAATAGCACTGTCTACCTAGTGCTAAAAATCAATGTAAAAGTGAGAATTCCCTGTGTGTTGATGTCCCACTACTGCACCTCCTGGCGATCGATCTAAATCGTGTGGGTAAATGCTGAACTGAGACTTTAGTAAGGGGCACATGTATCTTTATTCGACACTGAGATATACAGAAAGAGTTTAGGGAAATGCGCAGTTCCTGGGTATAGTGAGAAAATAGATGTACAGTATAAATTCTCTATACTGAGGAGTGTACAATAGGAGGGAGGGAAATGTAGAACTAAGAGACAAGGATTAATTGGCCTCATATATGTTTATTCTAGTCTATAAAAAATGTATATCAAAAGATATATGTCCCAAGGCTTTTCATTAGTTAAAACAAATTATTTATTTGAGTTGCATTAAAAATACGATACATACTGACCCCGCATGGTCCACCTTACGCGTTTCGTACCCTCCGGCACTTAGGGTGTCTCCCATAGGATTCCCACCCAAATATTGATACAGTATTCTAGTCTTTAGTCATGGACATAAAGATCAGGTTTAGATACACACAGAACTGAAAAGCAGCTTTTTAGGAGGTATGTGGCACAGCTGAAATGTCATGCACAATGATGTCAACTTACTCAAAGTTCTTTTTCTGCAGTTTACATAAACTACTTATATCAAGCTTTTGGCTCAAATGAGAATCAGCAACACTAGGGTTAATCTACTATAGTGGATGTGCATAGAAAGTGAATAGACAGTTAGGCTAAAAATGTTGGCACTCTGACCTTCAAAGAGAGCTGTTGAATTGAAAGCCTGATAGTAGCAGCAGTCTAGAAATATACTACTACTACTACTACTACTACTACTACTACTACTAGAAATAAACTGCTAATATCAAACCATTTAAATTGCAAAAATGCTCAAAGTTTCACTCTAAAGTTTCAGTAATTCTTTTTTGTGGGTTTGGATCCTTTTTAGATACATTTTTTATTAGAAAGAAAGTTAACTCTTACAATAATAAATGAATACTCAGACTCTACAGTCACACAAGGTATCAGTTAGTTATAATAAAGAAAAGAAAAAGGGGAAAGGAACCTTGTTTTGTAACTGTATCAAATACTACACCTCTGTAGTTCACCCACTTCTTTCCGAATATAGTTTCAATTTGTTGTGCAATTTAAAAAGGGAATCCTTAATTGTTACAATAGTCCAAACCGAAACTATGTTGGTAATTTTTAAAATGAACTGATAACACCAGATTAACACGTTACAAAGTTGCTTATTGTTAAAATCTAGTATATATTCGGAAAGAAGTGGGTGAACTACAGAGGTGTAGTATTTGATACAGTTGCAAAACAAGGTTCCTTTCCCCTTTTTTCTTTCCTTTTTAGATACAGGCAGGAGGTGCAGCATCAGCACACACACACACATCAAAGGGGTTGTTCACCTTTAAATTAGCTTTTAGTATGATATAGAGAGGGATATTCTGAGACAATCTGCAATTTGGTTTTCATTTTTTACTATTTTTTTTTTAGTACATTTTTTACTATTTGTTTTTTTAGTTATTTAGCTTTTTATTCAGTAGCCTGTAGCAGTAGTTTGCGATTTTATCAATCTCGTTGCTAGGGTCTGAATTACTCTAGCAAACATTCATTGCTTTGAATAAGAGACTGGAGAATCTTGAACAGAAAGATGAGAAATAATAAGTAGCAATAACAATAAATCTGAGAACTACAGAGCATTTGTTTTTAGAGGGGATCAGTGACCCCCTATTAGGAAGCTGGAAAGAGTCAGAGGAAGAAGGAAAATATTAATAACCTAAATAAAAGAAAAAGAATTAAGGCAAATTAAAATGTTGCTTAGAATTAGCCATTTCTGTCCGCTGTAATTACTGCATTAATACAACTGCAATTTAAAATGACCACAGCAAAGCATCTGTTTACTTCTTACATTGCAAACATATATATGAATTACATATTTAATAATTTGCACATACATATATGTGTGTGAGTGAATATGTGCACTTATTACTGCGTTACTTTAATTCATTTACATTAAATTTACTATAATCCGAATGCCTGGTCTGACCTACTGTTATTTAGCATATTAGCATTTAATATTAATGTCTTTAGATATAAATATTAATATTATCTTCAACTAGATGAATAAAATGCTAAAAACATGTTGGCAATAACGATGCATATTACTGGTGTTATTAGCACAAGTGGTAATATCAATCAATATTTTTATCAAATACAGTTTTATTAGACTTAGTAAAGCGTATCGCTGTTTAGTGAATGTGGAGTAAATTAATTTCAGTTGGGTTCTGAATATCTGGAGCAAGACTATATGGGGCCGATTCACTAAATTCGGGTGAAGGGTTAGAATAAAAAAAACTTCGAATTTCGAAGTTTTTTTTGGGTACTTCGACCATCGAATTGGTTAAATTCGATCGAATTCGATCGAAGTCGAACGATTCGAAGTAAAAATCGTTCGACTATTCGACCATTCGATAGTCAAAGTACTTACCCTTTAAAAAAAACTTCGACCCCCTACTTCGGCAGATAAAACCTACCGAAGTCAATGTTAGCCTATGGGGAAGGTCCCCATAGGCTTGCTCAGCTTTTTTTGATCGAAGGATTTTCCTTCGATCGTTTGATTAAAATCCTTCGAATCGTTCGATTCGAAGGATTTAATCGTTCGATCGAACGAAAAATCCTTCGATCGTTCGATCGAATGTTTAGCGCTAAATCCTTCGACTTCGATATTCGAAGTCGAAGGATTTCAATTCGAGGGTCGAATTTCGAAGTATTTTTAACTTTGAAATTCGACCCTTAGTGAATCTGCCCCTATATGCTCAGGAAATATATCCTGGATCATCTGGATTCCATTAATTAAATGTTTAGTATGTAATAAAATGTATGTAAATGTATGTAATAAAATGGTTAATTCTAAGCAACTTTTCCATTGGTTTTCATTATTTATTTTTTATAGTTTTAGAATTATTTGTCTTTTTCTTCTGACTCTTTCCAGCTTTCAGATGGGCGACGCTGACCCCATCTAAAAGCAAATGCTCTGTAAAGCTACACACTTATTATCACTGCTACTTTTATTGCTCATCTTCCTAGTAAGTTCCTCTCCTATTCATATTCCAGTCTTATATTCAAATCAATGCATGGTGGCTAGAGTAATTGAGACCCTAGTAACTAGATTGTTTATAATGCAAATTGAAGAGCTGCTGAATAAAAAAGATAAATAACTCAAAAACCTTAAATAATAAAAAAAGAAACCCAATTGCAAATTGTCTCAGAAAATCACTCTACATCATACTAAACATTAACTCAAAGGTAAACAACACCCTTTAACAGACAATATGCATTTGATAGGTAAATATGTAAGGTTAGTAAAATGCAAATAGTTTGTTCTCGAGGGAAAACGAGGTTTGGTGGCTTTGAGTACAGAATATATTGTATAATGTGATACAAGCAGTTCAAGGTTTAAAGAGGCGGATAATTACATGTCCAATAATAATAATAATAATAATAATAATAATAATAAAAATAATAATAATAATACTAATGCCAGTATATAGTCTATTAGAAATAGAAACATATGCCTGAAACAGAAATGCAATATTGTTAAAATATCATCACTGCTTTGTGATGTCATGAACCCAACAAATACAAGTTGAACATGATATCGGGATAATTAATTTAATTTGAGGACATTCATTGAATGGGGAGGAAGGCAGACTTAAATTAGAACTGACTAGTAGCAGGGAGATTATCCCATGTGGAACTACTGAGTCAATGTGCCTCACTCATAGGGCTCGTGGCAATGGAACAAGTGTTACCAGCTCCCAGCACAAAGCTTCTGGCTCTGCTGACTCGTTTCATGCTCAGGTTTGTACAGAGAGAGCAAAGGGAAATGTAGAAGTGAGACAGCTATTTAATATGGGCACATCTTTATTCCATAGTGAGATATACACAATCAGTCTACTGGGTATAGTGAGAATATCTATGTACAATATATACAATGTATACTTACTGAGGGATGTACAGAAGGGGGAGGGAAATGGAGAACTAAGAGAATTTTTGATGAGGCTCATATATATATATATATGTTTGTTCTATACTCGGGGATATAAGGAGGATCGGGTTGAGATAAAGGCAGAACGGAGAGAGAACTATTTGGGGCTCGTTTAGGTTTATTCTATGCTCAGGGATATAAGGATTGAATTCCGGGAAGCACAGAAGTGACAGACAATTATGGGGGATCGGGAAAAAGGGATTTCCCAGGGCTGCTTTCTGGAATATATCCAGCCACTGCCACTCAAATCAGTCCGCCAAGTAAGCAAAATGGGGAGAACTCGTTTCCGATTTTACAATGAAATGGCCGTGGAACCCATAGTTGGAAGTCGGGAGACTCGGTTCCCCACAAGCCACGCTCCGTTGGTTTCCCGCAGCAGTGGTACAGGCCAATATGACCCACCACCCACAATGGGCTCATGCGTTCTGTAATCCCGAGGCACATCCAGCAATTGAATAACACTCTGTATGTGTCTGAGAGAAAGAGTGTGTGTGTGTGTGAGAGAGAGAGTGTGAGAGAGAGAGGGGGGAAGTGTGTGTGTGTGAGAGAGAGTGTGTGTGTGAGAGAGAGAGAGCGAGACTCTGTGTGTATCTGTGTAAGAGAGAGAGGGGGAGAGGGAGTGTGTGTGTGTGTGTGTGTGTGAGAGAGAGGGAGTGTGTGTGTATATGTATTTGAGAGAGAGTATGTGTGATACAGAGGGTGTGTGTATGTGTGTGTGTGAGAGAGTGTGTGTGTGTAATAAACCACTGTATGTATAGCTTTCCTGTCATTTCCTAGAAAACTGATTGCTTTGTGGGTAAGTGGTTAAATAGCGGCCACTGATGAACAGAAGAGACAAAAACAAGAACGCTATGGCTGGAGGGACAAACAAGCAGAGTGTAGAGTCAAATGCAGCGCTTTCATTTCCCATCAAATGCTAGACGTGTTTAATGTACAACAAGAATAGCGAAGTTTGCCTTATTTAATTAGTTACACCTCGATTACATTCTGGCTCCCCCGCACCCCTGTGACTTCGGGCTCAGTTGTACCACTCACACTCACTCACACTCACTCACACTCACACTCACTCACGCGCAAATACCAGGAGGAGGATTATAGACTTAGGCCAATTGGCTGAACACCTCGGTGAGGCTGTCACGTAACCTACTGTCCCACTAGTGACTGCATATGACGTCACACAAGGTCAAGTACATGATGCGCCAGTCAGGGGTGGAAGCGACAGACCGTGCTCATCCCTCCCCGTCCTCATTTAGTGGATGAGCCCGGAAAGCTACACCCCCACCCACCCATCCACGCCTCCGTCCACATGAGTAGCAGGGACCTGCCCTCCTCCCTGTCATTTCTCGCAGCTGCAAATTGGTCTCCGGTCCAGCGAGTCCGTACAGTTTCTGTTCACTGCGCAGTGATTGTCGTTTATAGTGAGAAGAGAATGGCCATCATGTGGCGGGGTAAGTGCCTTCTCCCTCTGGGTCCCCCGGGCTACGCCATTACAGATGCTGCAGATGGGCAAGTGAGTGCCATTTACCAGTACAGCAGACACACTATCTTGTCAAGGAAGCGCCCCGCGGGATGGGATGGGGTCGCGTGCGACAGTAGGGGGAAACGCGCAGGTGTGTGAGTCAGGCTGGGGGTGACATTTGCTCCCACTGCCAGTACGGAAGCTCCAATAGAAACTCGCTTATTGGCAGGAGGGAGACCTGGCAGGCCTGGCAGCAAGTTATCTGCACGTCACGTGTCAGCGCAGCGGCCAGTTAAGCGCCCAGGCAACTGACACTTTGTGAGCGCACTACTCCCACCCCATCTCACGTGGGAATAAATTCCTTGCATTTCCCCGCTCTTCCTTCCAACACCAACATCTAGCGCAGGGGTCCCCAACCTCTTTTCTATCCATCAGGAACATACAAATGTAAAAAGAGTTGGGGAGCAACACAAGCATGAAAAAGTTCCTGGGGGTGCCAAATAAGGGCTGTGAGTGGATATTTGGTAGCCCCTATGTGGACTGGCAGCCTAAAGGAGCATCTGTTTGGCAGGACACCTGTTTTTTATGGCCCCAAAAACTTGACTGGAATTAAAAAATAAGCTCCTGCTTTAAAGGAACAGTTCGGTGGAGGAAAAAAACAGGGTAAATAGATAAAAAATGTTTCTAATATAGTTAGTTAGCCAAAAATGTAATGTATAAAGGCTGGAGTCTAACATAATAGCCAACTATAACTATAACTAACTATATAGGAAACATTTTTTATTTTGCACAGCCTACCTATTTACCCAGTTTTTATTTTTACACTGAACAATTCCTTTAAGGCCACTAGGAGCAACATCCGAGGGGTTGGTGATCAACATATTGCTCATGAGCCACTGGTAGCGGGATGCACACAGTGCAAGCATGTTGCAGCTGCACACAGGCGCACGTTAAAGGACCAGTAACATCAAAACAATTTTAAAAAAGATTAGTTAGAATACATCGAAAAAAAACAAAACAAATGAAACTTTCAAATCGGAAAGTTTTTATTAAGAAATAACTCAACAAAACTCCTCTTCAAAAAGCGATCGGGCGATTCATCATGTGGTGCTCTATTTCTCCTCCCTGCCTTCCTTATAAGAGATAGCCAGGGAGGAGAAATCAACGGCCGCATGATGGATTGTCGCTGTGTTGCCTTTTCTAAAGAGGAGGGCAAGCGGAGTTTCGGTAAGTAAGTTATTTCTTAATAACGACTTAGTGATATAAAAGTTTAATGTCTTTTTGTTTTTTTTTTTTTTTCGTTCTATATTAACGAATCTTTTTTCTTAAAAAAATTGATGTTACTGTTCCTTTAAGGCAGCAAACTATTTTTACTATTCCTTCAGGCAAAGACATTTATTCAAGCGTCATTTTCTATTTATTCTATCATCATGTTGTTAATATGCCTTTAGCAGATGGAGACAGCGCCGGATTTCAGTGTGCGGCGCCCCTAGGCCGCGCGGTCCGACCAGGTGGCCGCGCGGTCCTAGCGCCCACCTCACCTCCCCTTCCCAGCGCGCCGGCGTTTTTTCGCCGGCGCAGCTGCTGCAATTGAATGGGGACGCACGCGTCCCCATAGTGCGGCTGGGCGGCATGCCGCCCCTATTTTTTTGCCGCCCTAGGCCCGGGCCTATGCGGCCTTGCCGCAAATCCGGGCCTGGATGGAGACAATGCAGTTCTTCTACGTTTGGTTGTTTCGAGATGTTCCCAGCTAGTTGTGCTGTGACTGCAACTTTTTCACATATAGGGCTCAAGGTGGCCATTTTTCAAGTGATATTTAAGTACATGTGCATTGTTGCTATGGACTATAATTACCATCATCTATAATATACTATATATATATATTTACAAAGAGGGTGTATTTAGATCATCACGCTGATATTGTGTGAAACGCTTACAACGAAATAACACAATAAATACACATACTCCTAGTTTTCAGAACGAATGCTTTCTTCAGTATTTCTGATTTATAGCTGGCAGTGTTCCATTTATCTTGAAGGGAATTGGTGACCTATGTCTGCATATGACCGTAATCATTTCAAATTATTATATTCACACAGCGAGCCTCACAGCAAATAAAAGGATCACTTTTACCAGGCAAATCATACTTTTCTATTTATAATACTAAAATTTAGATTTTAGAAATTTGTGTTTCATTTTTCTCCCAATCATATACATAGAGATTACCGTCTCTGAATTGTAGCTGAATGGCTGATACCTTATCTGCAACCTTCTCATGATTGGTTAGTTGCAACATTTCAGAGCAGCATCAGATCAATACCAGCTATAAATGTATCAATTTTAGCAGTTGCTGTGTGACAGACTTAAAAGGGCATATAAAGTCTAAAATAGAATAAGGCTAGAAATGCTCTATTTTGTAGTAAATATAAACATGAACTTACTGCACCACAAGCCTAATCAAACAAATAATTTATGCTTTCAAAGTTGGCTACAGGGGGTCACCATCTTGTAACTTCTTTGCGAGCCTAAGACTGTGCACATGCTCAGTGTGGTCTGGGCTGCTTAGGGATCGTCATAAACAAAGCTGCTTGAGTTCTGCATGGCTGGGAAGTAAGGCGGGGGCTCCCCCTGCTGTTCATAAGTATGATTGTTTCCCTGCTCAGCAGTTAGGGACCATCTGACAATTTCTATCCACAGCAGTAAATGAAGGGAGAATTTCACTGCATACAGTCAGGTTTCTTATAAAAATGGTACACATTTTTTAATTAAAGTATATTGGAGATGGGATTTTATTTTTTTGCCTTTACATGCCCTTTAATAACCGTCAAGATCATGTATCAAGGAATGTAGCACATTCTAATAGATTACTGAGCTGGTGCTGGGAACATGGAAAAGGAAAAGTAAACCGTTATATTTTAGAAAAAAAATAACATAACAGAAAGCAACAGAAAAACTAATTATTTGTGCTGTGCTATTTAAAAACATGAAGGTGAAATGCCCCTACTCCATTCTCCATACTATAGAGATTTTTATTCTGGTTGTTATATTGTGAGTTTAGTTCAGTGAGTGGTGACAAGACAACTACCACTTCTACTACCACACATAATTATCAGTTATCTGTGATTTCAAATTCCCTACATCTTATTGCATCTTTTGCATCCAAAATCAGTCTGTTCACAATGCTTTAGCAATAGTAATTTTACAATCATGCCATGTCATCGTGGGATTTAATATTTAAACAATTTTTTGAATTTACGAAAACACTTCCCACATGTTATTTACTGGGATATACATTTTTGCAAGGGTGCAATTTATCTTCATGGAGGAAAAGTGAGCTTTGCAAGTCTATGTGGAGACATTACAAACTGGTTAAATGTTTTCACATTATTTCAATAGCTAAGTAATACTTCAAAAGATTTGTACATTCATTTTTGGTTTTGGGGGATAGTTTTTTTTCACTCTTCATTAGTTACCACTCAAAAAAAAAACCCAAAAAAACAATCATTTGTAAATTTGCCCCAGTTTCATGACAGAATTTGAGTATTTTTACCACAAAATGAATTCTGAACAGCAGAATTGTTGTGAAGCTTCGAGTCAAGTCCAATTTATTGGCATCTCTTCTGCGTACAAAGCAATCATAATGAGAAGAAATTAAAATGTTCCCTTTCCCTTCCCTTCCCAGACCATACAATACACATTACACACACACACCCAAAGAAAAGCATGTACTGTAATGAAACATACTGCAATATGCCATTTTTTTACAGCAATGAATAAATAGTATAATAAATAAATATAACCTTTTTTTTACAGCAAAGAATAAATAGTATAATAAATAAATATAACCTTTTTTTACAGCAAAGTGTACAGAAGAAAAAATAGCATTTTCCAATTTCCAGTTTTTCAGTGTGTTTGATAATATACTACCAGACCCTACTATTTGCACACCAAAGTCTTTTCTATTTGAGAAATATCTGCATTTTTACCAATTGCAATATATTCCACGGCAAAGTGATATTAAACAGTAGAACTGACCCTGCCATTTTTTTTTACCATGTACCGCATCTATAAATTGCTATGGAGCAAATGAGTTCAAATGAGATAGTGTCTCTGATAAATCTAGACTGTTTAAAACCAAAAGTGTTATGTTAAGCATTATATTAAAACTGGCATGCCAGGATCAAGAGGAATCTCTACTATTCATACCTATAAATGCATTATTAGCATTAAAAGTACTTCACTTTTGATGAGAAGATGAGTATAGCTGTCAGCTGAAACTGAAGGGAGTGTTGTGGCTATTCAGTGTGTGATCAGTTGTCTATCTTTGTATAGAGGCACAGGGGCATCATGTCATCTGTTTCACCTATTAGACATATGCCAGAGGACCATATGTTGGGAACAGCTAGTTTTGTGCAACAAATGTAAAAATAGACCAGTGTTTGAACTTGAGCTAAATGTTCCCAGAAATGACTACACCGTGATTGTGACTACAGTATGTGGCTGCAGTCCAATAAAAACACACAGGAGAAACTGGAATAGATACTCACTAGCAAATAATCTAATTCCCCTGAGACCCAATTATATATCCCATTGTCTGGGTCAGGCGCTGTAGGGAATTTAAACTTTAAAAGGGCTTCTCAAATTTGCTAAGACACATAATTTTATAAATGCATCTGGATGAATTTAATTGCCAGCTCTCAGTTGTTGTGAGGCTGTAGGAGTTGCTTCTCCTTTGTAATATCAGCTGAAAGTACATGCCACACTCCATATTCCTGCAGCAAAGTCCAGTAAGTAAGTTGGCAGCACAGACCAGCTTGCTTGTTGCCAATGGGAAGTCCTTCAGTGTGATCTTTAACTGTAGGAGCAAGATTTAGAATACAGCCTGAAGGCAAAAATGGGAAGCAGCTAGCTGTGAGTTTGTTGATCATATCACATTCTCTCTCTGTTAGCGTCATCCCTTTGGAAGCAATGGAGTTGTTATTCAACATGACTGTTTTCTTTTAATACCTGACCCTCAGTGAGTTATAACATCTTATAATTAAATGAGAAATATTTATATGTATGTACTGCAAAGCATTTCAGTTTTGAAAGAATCAAAATGAAATTAGTCCCATATAAGACACAAGGTCACCCAATCCGTCTAGAAGAGGTTCCGCCTAAATATTTGGAAGGGGTTTTTTACAGTGAGAGCTGTGAAGATGTGGAATTCTCTCCCTAAATTAGTTGCACAGGCTGATACATTAGATAGCTTTAAGAAGGGGTTGGATGGCTTTTTGGCAAGTGAGGGAATACAGGGTTATGGAAGATAGCTCATAGTACAAGTTGATCCAGGTCTGATTGCCATTTTGGAGTCAGGAAGGAATTTTTTCCCTCTCTGAGGCAGATTGGAGAGGCTTCCGATGGGTTATTTTTTGCCTTCCTCTGGATCAACTGGCAGTTAGGCAGGTTAAAAAAAATTAAAAGGTTGAACTTGATGGACGTGTGTCTTTTTTCAACCTAACTGACTATGTTACTATGACTTTCTTAGGAATTTGTCCACTACATATGTGCACTTGTAGACATTATTTGGAACGGCCACACTATTTAAATTGGCACAGGCATTTCCCATAAAAATCTACAGAATGAAAAATAATCCATGAAAAATAATAAGGGGGTTATAGTAATTGTTGGGACACACCAGTGTCCTATACCAAACAAAAGCAAAATGGTACACCGCCATACAAGCCATATGCATAGAAATTGTAATTTATATATCTGTTTTATTCTTTTGCTCTAAGGCAGCACTTTATATAAAAACACAATGCATTCTTTGCCATAATTTCTATGCAGCCCACTGGGATTTTCATTCACATTGACACGAAGTGTTGACTATTTAAGAGTGGTATTTATCTCTGAGGAAATTGTAATTTCCATGTTTGAGAGATGCTTATTTAATTGTAATATATATATATATATATATATATATATATATATATATATATATATATATATATATATATATATATATATACACAGTTCAGGCTCTGGTGCACTCCAATCCAGCAGAGTTTTACTGCCTGGGTGCTGTCATATATAGTGCAGATAGTCATGTTCCAAGGAATGATGCACTCCAGGACTTCATAAAGCCTTTATTACCTCAGGGGGGTTGTGGGTGCTGGATGTTTGTTTGTTTTTGCTCCTGACGAAGATCCCTGTGGGGGATCTAAACGTTGAGGCTTAATAATAAAACATTTTTTGTTTTTTCACTAAAACCCTGTGAGTGCCGCAATCCTTTTTCACTATATATATATATATATATATATATATCTATATATATATATATATATATATATATATATGTGTGTGTATAAGGATGATATTTTCACCTCTTCAGAAGTATGGTGGCTGCCATAGTTAAATAAAATGATGCAAGCAATAGGGCTCTTCTTGTGAAAAAGGGGTTGTTCACCTTCCAAACACTTTTTTTCAGATATTACACCAGAAGTAAAGATTTTTTCAATTTTTGACTGTTTTCCGATATTCAAGTTTAAACTTGAACTGCTGTACCTTTCTCTAGTGTTTCAGTCTGGCAGCTCAGTATTTCAGATGCAGACTCTGAACTGTTACAGTTTTCTCCATTAGTTGATACATTTCTCAGAAGCATCTGTGGAATATTAGCAAATATTTTATCAATTCTAACAGTTGCCTTTAAAGGGTTTGTTCACCTTTAAATTAATTTTTAGTATGATGCAGAGAGTGATATTTTGAAAGAATTTTCAACTGGTTTTCATTTTGTATTTTTCAATGAAAAAAAGAAAAAATTAAGTCCAGTTGAAAAGTGTCTTAGAATGTAACTTAAAGGAACAGTTCAGTGTAAAAAAAAAGTAAAAAACTGGGTTAATGGGCTGTACAAAATAAAAAATGTTTCTAATATAGTTAGTTAAGATAATAGCCAGAATAATAGCCAGAATACTACTTCCTGCTTTTCAGCACTCTAACTCTGAGTTAGTCAGTGACTGTAAGGGGGGGGGGGCACATGGGACATAACTGTTCAGTGAGTTTACAATTGATCCTTAGCATGCAGCTCAGGTTCAAAAGCAAACAGTTATCACCCATGCAGCCCCCCTCAAGTCACTGATTTGCTACTGCCTGGTAACCAATCAGTGGAAACCAAGAGAGTTACAAAGCAGGAAGTCGTGTTCTGGCTATTATGTTTGACATCCAGTCACTCCAGCCTTTATCCATTACATTTTTGGCTAACTAACTATATTGAATTTTTTTTTTTTTTTGCACAGTCTATCTGTTTACCCAGTCAATTCCTCTAAAGGTGACCAATCCCTTTAATAAAACAGTGGGATAAATCTACATTAAAATTTACGTATAGCTCACGTTGATCGTTTTTCACAGATAGGTCTGCTTTTGTAAGTAATTGTTACTTGAAGTTACTTGAAGTTGACGTTTTTGCCAACCTGCCTGTCAGTAAATTTCTAATGCTAAATGACTATTGAAGCTCAAATATGGCAGCCCCCTCATTGAGGAACATGGGGGATCAGATGGGTAATGTAAAAACATCTGCAAATACTTTTAAGGCAAAATTATAGATTGTACGCAAAGGCAACATTATGATGTAAAAAAGTTTAATTTCTGGTGTCAGTAGCTCTTTAATGCAATGGTTCTATAGGATAATAAGATAAATATGGTATGTTTTACTTTTAAGAGATCAAGAAACTATTTATGTGACTGAATGAAAAATAGAATGTAGTGAGTTGGCTGCCAGGTTATCAAAATGGCATGGAACCAACCCCACTAAGCTTTACAGTATATGTATTACATTGATATGGTACAGTCACAGTTTAGAGTACATATACCCATGTACAGTATGTGATGCATTAGTGTTATTGTCTATTGCATTACTCATAACTATTGAGTTGATTTTTAATCCTAAAATATGTACTTTACATTGCTCATGGGAGGCAGTAAGCAGATTGCTTCTCATATTTACTGATGAGATGTATCTTTTTATATATCACCAACACATTCTGCAGATATTAGACATTTACAGGGGGCTTTAAAGATTTAGGGGGTGTGTTAGTACCCAAAACAACAATTGTGTATATAATTACCCCTCAAAGATGTGGGTATATCAGTTCTGTAGTTCCACATGTGTGCTCTACAAGCATTAGACGTTCCTATGTTAAGCTTAAAGGGGTGGTTCTAAGCAACTTTTCAATTGGTCTTCATTATTTATTTTTTGTTTTTTTAATTATTTGCCTTTTTTCTAACACGTCATGCCTTTCAAATGGGCGTCACTAACCTTATCTAATAAACAAATGTTCTGTAAGGCTTCACATTTATTGTTATTGGTACTTTATATTTTTCATCTTTCTATTCAGGCCTCTCCTACTCATATTTCAGTCTCTTATTCAAATCAATGCATGGTTGCTAGGGTCATTTGGACCCTAACAATCATATTACTGAAATTGCAAACTGGAGAGCTGCTGAATAAAAAGCTAAATAACTCAAAAAACACAAATGATAAAAAATGAAAACCAATTGCAAATTGTTTGAGAATATCACTCTCTACCCAAAAGGTATATCGGGATCTACCAGTAGACCTTTAGTTGGTGATCAGTAGATCTCAAGACACTGTCAACAAACAGCTCTACTAAATTACCCTTCTGTTTTATTCTTTTCATTCAGATATTTATTCTGGTTACATATGAAATAGTTGTTTTTATATTATTTTTTATTTAAGATAATATTTTCCATGGAACAGAATGCTAACGGTGATATTATGGATGTAGCTCATAGTGGGACAACATCACTAAAAGCAGACCCTGTATTAGTAAAGTATGGGCACTCCTGCTCTACATCATACAAAAGTTAACTCAAAGGTGCACAACCCCTTTAAAGGGACACAACCCCCAACTGTCCAGCTAACCCCCTAGTTCTTAATTGCACATAAAAACCAATTCACCAATGAGAATTTTATTGACCAAAAACTTTATTATAGATGCAAGAGTATTCATTCACCAGTGAAAATGCTGATTACCATCACTGTGTCAGGCATCTTGCTATTATATTACATTTGGAGATTATGATGTCAGTTTTGACATGAGAACATGTCTACCTGACCAATCAGGTTTCAGCATTTCAAATTCAACAAAATGTTCAAGCCAGGACCCTCTTATCTGGGAGGAGATCAGACTATTTTTTGTTGGGGGAAAAAAAACGGTCATCTCCTGGGTGCTTAATATTAGGATGTTAATTTTTTTACATTATATGTGCATTGTTGTACTTTGGTTTGCATGTATGTTGATATGATTTGTATTATGACAGACTACAAAGTATCATCAAGATATGACATTCACATATGCACATTATTATTTATGCCCCTTGAAACAATTTCCTTTTTTTCTTTATTCATCCTATATTGTATGTTTATGGTTATAGATTTATTGAGTGATCGTTTGGTGGCTTAAAGTTTGCAAGAGATGCTTTGTATGATAGAGGCTATGGGGCATTTAAATCTTTAAAGGGCACCTGTTTGAAAAATATATTATGCCCAACTAAAGGTGTGAGCTAACAGTAGTTTTTTTCATCTTTTTAATTGCCCCCCGCCAGTGCTAGGACACTCGCATCAGGAGGGAGCTCCTGGTGTGAGCGGCCATGTCAGTCATAGCGCATGCTAATAATGTGCTTCTGATATCACATGCATGTGCATAATGGGCAAGTTGCACCAATTGCTCATTATGAGCATGTGTGTGCCCTAATATGGCTGCTCTAATCGAATAATATATTTTGCCAACAGGTGCCCTTTAATGTTAATTGGAAACTAAGGGCAATAAATACAAATTTTGTATAATGAATTAAAATATTGTATGTAGTGCAAGGTGCAGAGTTCAGCTTTAAGTGGTGCAAGAACTCACATCAAATACAGGTGTTCAGGTGTTCTTTGTACCTGAGGTGCTTCTCCTTGCACATTCTGCATGATCTGGGCTTGGCTGAATGAGGGACTGGGCACCAATGCCCTAAATTTTCTAATTGGAGTACAGGTCAGCTCGGTTCTGCATTTTTTGCCGCTGGTTGAAGCAGAATCATGTGATTTTGAGGGATGTCCTGAATGCCAGATCTTTTCATTGGTCGCACTGAATATGTTTGACAACTGATGATCTGTGCAAGTTTTAAATTAAATGAATAGGTTGATCAGTTACATTTTGTATGTGTTTAAAGGAGACATATAGGATAAATGAAAAACCTCTAATTGTGTAGGCAATTATAAGTAATATATGGTGTTGCTTTTACATGGTGCTAAAAATGAATATTATCTTTAAAAATAGCCCCTTTATTAGAGCTCCCTATAGATGTTCACTGGTCCCTGTCCGTGTTTCAAAAGAGGGTGGGTGTATGCTAATTGTCCTTGCCAGAAGCACAGTACAAGGGTGACAGCCAATCACAGCCCTGCAGTCACACAAGCACAGACATGCTTCAGTAAATGTAGATAAGGTGTGCTTCAAAAGCGGATTAAGCTCTTTGCAGCCCCGGGTGCACGCCGTACCCCCTGCCAGGGCAACGCATACATATAGTGAATAAAGCAGCAGCACTCCGGTATTCTTGAAAATGTGCAAATCTTTACTTGGATGCAATAGGCAACGTTTCGGGCTATACAGGCCCTTTGTCAAGACATGCTTCAGTTCCCTATCAGGTCCTGCTAGCTGCTGATTGGTTCCTGTCCTACCGTACAGTGAGCTGAGAGACAATGGCTCCCCTGCACAGCCTGGGAATTCAGGGAGCAGGAAGTGGAAGAGAAGGGAGGGATTATTAGGGTTTTTGCAGAAATATTCAATAAATCAGGATATCAGAATCCCCTTGACAAAGGCTATTTTGCCGAAACGTTGGGGTCATTCTCATCTTGGCAGGTGTATCCGCTACTTGTAAATTCTTGTCTGCCTTTCTTTTGTACTTGAGGGTGGTATGTATGTCATTATCATGTGTAATGCTTTTTGCTTTTTGTGAAACTCAAGCTGCTGTTATGTTGTTCTTTTACTAGTAAAGCATATCTTATATTTTACCACCTGAGTCTAAAACGTTTTTTGAGTGTGCAGACCTGACTCTTTTGTATGTTATATCCAGTTGCCTGGTAGGGGCGACTTATGGTTTTTATTGCACCTCTAATTGCCTATTTGTTCCTATGTGATTACAATAAGGTGTGCCCTCCATTCACTTGTATTTCCATATCTTATAAGGGGGACAGATGTATTAGAACTCACATTAAATAACTGATTCCAGTACAAACTAAGAATATAACAAAATAACTGCCTTTTGCACAATTCCTGCATGTAGAGAGACATGCTGTCTGGTGATTTTAATAGAGGGAGCTCTAATACATCTTCTAGGCCAGGGGTGTCCAAACTTTTTGCAACAAGGGCCAGATTTGGTGAGGTGAAAATGTGTGGGGGCCGACCATATAGCCCGACATTCTTTGAACCATTAACACCATTTAACTAAATTAAACAAGGAAACACGTAGCCGTAATATTTGGGAACATTAATGAAATGATCTGCCACTTTGTCTATACTGCTGCCTGTGTGCTGAAGGTGTTAGCAATAGACACGTACTGGCACAGAGTGACGCCCGCTCTCGCATACTTCTTTAGCGCTGAAGGTGCAATAGACATATTCACGTGCCAGTACAGTAAAGAAGTATGTGAGAGCACTGCATCACTACGTGCCAATACGTGTCTATTACTAACACCTTCAGCACACAGGCAGCAGTATAGACCAAGTGGCAGATCATTTCACTGATGTGCCCAAATATTATGGCTACATCTACGTAATTCCTGGTCGCACTGTGCTGGCGGGCCGCATTATTATTAATTTCATGATGGAGACTGAGGCTAGGGTTGTCACCTTTTAAAAAAATCTCTAACGGTGACAATTAAGGGGGTGGATCCATGGCGCGTGATTGGCTGGGTCGTCGTGACGTCAAAAGGGGTGGGGCCACAGCACGCGTTTGGATTCAAGCCAGCAGCAAAGAGGATAGTTTTTACTAGGCTGGGTGCAGGCCACGGGCATTTGCTTGATGTATAACAAATTTACCGGCAGCTACATGGCCCCGGCCTTGGCTGGTGTTTTACCGGCTAGGCCAGTAAAATACCAGCCAGGTGGCAACACTAGCTGAGGCCTGATGGCCAGTGTGATGGAGGCCCTCGGGCTGCACTTTGGACATGAAGAGAAGCAGATGCTGAGAGGAATAGTGAATATAAACTTGATTATTTCAGAAACAGTACAGAATTTTTAATTGATTGTATTTAGAAAGTTTCTTGTTTCAGTATGCTGAAGCTCATATTACATTCCCATTTTCGCTATAGTTCCCCTTTAAGCTAAGTTTGGGGGAGGAACTGAGGAGTTACAATAGGCTCTCGGCTGCACCGGACAGCAGGTTATACGGGTGTACGGACGGTGTTTTATGTTTAGTGCTGTGGAAGTAGTAGTGCTCCCGCTATAGGCCTGTAGGGGGAGCGCTGGTGCTGGCTCAGAATATCTATCGGGTTCGGGCAGCAATTACAAACAAGGTATTCTGTGCCCCCCTCCTTTAGGTCACGCAGCAGACACCGTGACGTCAGTGTAACAGGGGTCAGTTTCTGGGTACAGATCAGCAGAGGATGCAAATCTTTCCTGCTCCCAGTCCATGAACTGGTTGGAAATCCTGTGAGGCTCCGGTCTACCTTTTGCCCTCCAGCCTAGTTAGGCGCGCCCCTCCCTGCACGTGACCTCGCATAAGGACTGGCGCGAGCCTTCCCTGCCGCCGGGCGGCAGATAAAAAAAAAACATGTAAACAATGTACTCGCGCTGTCTGTGTGTTGGGGGAGGGGATGGACGCTGGGCGGTGATTATAGCGGCCAATTAGAAGCTACAGGGCGTGGTCTTGTAACACGACGCTTGCTTTCAGCTAGCTTGTCTTTTAGCCCGGTTAGTCTTCCATAAGCTGGCGGAGGTATAGGTTGTGCGCTGCACGCCGGGATTGTTCTTTGTATAAAGTCCCTGTTGACGTTTGGCCGGTCACGTCGCTTGCTCCAGTGCTTGGCGCTGTACTACGCTATTTCCCAATTGTGGATGTTGCTCTCTGGTTTGCGAGGAGCAGCGGCGATGAAGAATTCCAAGCTGTGAATGTAAGTGCCGGTGCTTTTGTGTCAGGCGCGCAGTTACTCAACTTTGTAGTGTCAGGAACTTCGGCCAGTGTCCCGGGGAATGCTGGGAGTTGTAGTCTGGCAGTCGGTTCCTTCTTGTTGTCACACAGAGGCAGTGTTGCCCGCTCTGCTGGACATTTATACAACTCCTTTCTGTGCTAAAGACTCCTCAGTTCAGCTGTTTGCCTTAGAAACTTACTCCTTGTGTGTCTGTATTACTGACAGCTTTACTCTATGCCAACCTTACTCTCCCCACATCTCCCAGTATCCTCCAGTCTGGGGGGGGGGATGTAGTCAACAACAAACTGCCCATTTGTGTATTCTTCAGGAAGTGGCACTTTAATAACATGAGGAATATTCTCTTTAACACTGAGGGAAAAGCCACCAGCAGATAGACAGTAATTAAGAGTGCAAGCAAAGCAGCAGCAGGCATGTTCATTCTATACTGGGGAGCTCAGCAAGGGATATTTAGGATTTTGATGCCTTAAAACTAAAGGAATCCCTGTGTGAGTACATGTGTCAGCACAAACATTTGTTTGCAAACAAGCCTGAAGTGACCGTCACTAGAGGGACCCATCATGCCTTCTCTTTATCATTCTCTGCTCATTATATATATTCATTGCTTCTCTGCATGGGAAAGCTTACTCCTGAATGGAGCCATAAGAAAAAGGGACAACACAAGCCTAAATAGTTTTGTTGCAAGAATCCACATAAAGGCTGTGCCTTATAATACAGAAGCTAGCTATATGCACTGCTTCATTTAAGTACTTCATCATGGGGAAGAAACCCCAATTATATGTGTATATATCTATATATCTATCTATATATATATCTATATATATATATATATATATATATATATATATGTGTGTGTGTGTGTGTATATATATATATAATGTGTGTGTATATACACAGAAGGAACCGAAATGCATTGATGTGGGGGACGATGTGAGGATTGAATAAATTCACTTAAAATTTTCTCCGTGAGTGCCTCCATAGTTTAACTATCCTGATTCATGGCAGTAGCACCTGGGATTTGCTTGAAATGTGGTGAGTGCCACCCATGTAAAAAACTTCACCTCTTTACTTTATCATATCAAAGTCTAATGTTTTGGTCCTCATTAGGACCTTTTTTATATATATATTTGATCCATGCACCCCAACGATATATGACAATTTAGACTTAGAGTGCGGAGACTCACTATATATATATATATATATATATATATATGTATATATATATATATATATATATATATATATATATATATGTGTGTATATATATATATATATATATATATGTGTATATATATATATATATATATATATATATATATATGTATATATATATATGTATATCTGAGTTCAAATATAGGCTTTCAATTCCGTTTAATATGTAGTTTACATATTGATATAAAATTAAAATCAAATGTACCTTACAATAACAAAGAGCCTTACTTTGGGCAATGTTTTTATACTGGTGCTCAAAAGAAACAGCCATAGTTATGGTTCATACCGCTCCCTATACAGTCCGTGCCCTGTAGTAGGAGGCAGAGACTGTGTTTTTGCATCCCTGCATCAGTGAACTTGACTGTAAAAATCTCGCGACTGTATTTTGGACCTTTCTAACAGGATATAATTCTCAATCTGTAAACCACAGATACGTTTTTCTAACTCCAAATTATGCATTCTGGTTTAGACTGACCACTAATAAATTATGCAATAAAATAGTTTATTATGCGTGGAATAGTCTGCACTTTTCTTCCAGAGGCCACTCTATGCCCCTCCTGCTCTAAGAGCTCTGAAAAAAAAAATGCTTCCTTCCCCTCCCCCCATAAAGAGGGAAACAGCTTCTCTGCACTACTATAAGCCTATTGTGACGCACTTACAACTTTGTGGCCTTTGCCAAACCTCTCCCCAGACTTGCTACGCTCAGCATTTTCCAAAGAGAACAATAGGACTGGAACAGGGAGCACCGCCAGAGAATCAGTGCAGTCACTACAAGCAGGACTCCCTCCCAGCCCCTCTCCTGTAATGACCTGGAAAATGAGCCTGTAAAATACTTCATGACAGCTGATAGGACTTTTTATGGGGAGAGGCAGACACCAACTTGGGAATTTTCAGGGGGAGTGGAACTGGCAAACACAACATAACATTCATCACAGGGGCGCTAAGATAAAAATGATGGATTTTACTGGGGCAGGATTATGCCTTTAAGCTAAATGTCTGGCTGCCTCTAAGTAAGATGCCATTGTGATGTCTGCTGTACATAATGTTGCTTGTCAAGAAATGATATACAGTAGCACATTGAGCGTACCACTGGAGTAATTTAATATCTTAGTGTGTCCTTGTGTAGTTCTCACTACCTCATTATACCCATACAAACTACTCTGCCACCAGACATGTTAACAAGAAAGAGCATTTGGGGATATCAAACAAACAGAAGATCTTCTTTCCCTCTCTCAGGGGAGTTTAGGCAATACCAGTTATCATTTCATTAGATACCCCTGCTGTTGTTTAGATTGGCTTGCCAAAAAAAAATAAAATCCCATATTAGTTCTGTGATGTGACTGTACAAGTGTTACAATTATGGCTTTGTTAGTTCTAGATAATCATACACTGCTGCAAAGTTGCTAGTGCGAGAGCCTTGGGGGCATGGGATGCAGTGATGCCTTTTAAAGTTTTTGTTATACACGTGGCTACAGGTACCCTTATTAATCTTATTGTAATTATTGCTGCTGTCATTTTGGTTACCGCACAGAAATATATGGAGGCTTCTTTTGTGCCTTTCATATATACAGATATGAAAAAAAATACATAAAAAATAAATAAATACACATATACACAAATATATAAACACACACAGGTGTGGGATCGGTTATCCAGAAACCCAGTATCCAGAAAGCTCTGAATTAGGGAAAGACCACGTGCCATAGACAACATTTTATCCAAATAATTAAAAATTTAAAAAAAATTATTTCCTATTTCTCTGTAATAATAAAACAGTACCTTGTACTTGAAGCAGATTATGCTATAATTATTCTTTATTGGAAGCAGAACCAGTCTTTTGGGTTTATTTAAGATTTACATGATTTTCTAGTAGACTTAAGGTATGAAGATCCAAATTAAAGAAAGATCCGTTATCCGGAAAACCCCAGGTCCCGAGCATTCTGGATAACCGGTCTTATACCTGTATCCTGAGGTCAGGGTTTGTAAGGAGCGAATGAATATCTGTATGTTGGGTTATTAAATGCTTCTGAAACTTGTAAACAGTTTTATAATGCCACTTATCAATGCACCACAATATAAGGGTCAGTTTCAGAGATTTGCGCAGTTTCTCGCTGTGAAATCCAGATATGTTGGGTGCTTAACCCTTATGAGGATTGTTGCCACCTCTGCAAAGGCTTTCACTAGTAGCAATATGATGATGATATTACACTTTGTGGCTTTCAGATGACTAAAACTGATTTTATAAATGTGCAGTCAGTGTTTCGGGTGTGTTTATCTTGTCCACCGCAAATATATATTCTGTTCAAAAGGTGAAGTCCCTGGCCTGCAAGTAAATTACAAAAAATTTTATATTTACATGTTAACCATTTTGTTATATAATTTTTAATACATTTTAACAAGTAAGAACAGTCTCCTAGCCAATTCTAGGCCTTTGAAACCCCTCTAATACCAATACTGCTTTTGCTTGGAAGGTCCTTGAGAAAACGCTTTTTAGCAGTAAAATTCACTGCAGAACCTCTTTGCTGATGAAAGCTACTCTGGATTGTAGATGCAGCTAACTCTCCCGGTCACCCTAGCTTACTAGACTGCCCTAGTACAAGTATGTGACATATTATCCATAATGCTCTGGGGCTTTCCGGATAATGGATCTTTCCGTAATTTGGATCTTCACACCTTAAGACTACTAGAAAACCATTTAAACATTAAATAAACCCAATAGGCTGGTTTTGCTTCCAGTCCTGATTCGTTATATCTCAGTTTTGGTCAAGTACAATGTACTGTTTTTTTTATTTTTTTTAAAACATTTTTGATTATAATGGAGTCTATGGGAGATGGCCTTTCCGAAATTCAGAACTTTCTGGATACTGGGTTTCCGGATAACGGATCCCATACTTGTATTGCAAAGCTTTTCAAAAAAGTGCAGTAGTGATGTTACAATTGTCTTTTGTTGTGGTCAGGGACTGTGTAGCTGAACATGCCCTTTTGTTTAATTACAGAGATAAAAATCCCAAATGGCCAAACAAGCATCGGTCTTGTGTCCGGAGTGTAATAGTGGTGAAGGTGGCCAGTTACAATCAACAAGCAGACGGCATTCTCATCGCCCTCTCAGTAGAGGGGCCCCCACCTCTCTTAGCAGCCCTTTTCAAGGTAATCAATCAGATGAGGGTGGGAGCTCCTCAGCCAGCACACCTTGGGGTCCTACTATATCGCCTTATAGCCCCAGTTCCTTTGTCAACAGATCACCCCATTGCATGCTGGTAAGAGGATCATCACTTGTCTCCAAAACCTCAAGTGGCTATTTTTCATTCGAAGTGAGTCCTGGGCCTGTGAGCTGTGATAAATCAACTCAAACACCAAGCCCTCCTTGTCAGGCATTTAATCATCTCCTTTCTGCAATGGGTAAGCAGTATTTGCTTTCCGGTATTTTTTTTTTTTTTTTTTTCTCCGTAACTATAAATTGTTACAAACACAATTTCACATCTGGTTTTTGATCTGTTTTGGAAGCCTGGTTAATTTACTATGATATGGGTAACTGGACTGGTACAGTATTGCACCTAGCAACCAATCAGACTTTTAACTCTTAGCAGTCAAATAAAAAAAAAAACTGCTAAGCATACTGTAAACTTTGTAAAATTAAAAAAAATATATAAAATAAAAAGCAAAATGCTGTTCAGTTGCTATTGGCAACTGCACTTGTGCTATTTAGCATACAGTATGGGTTATTTATCAACACTGGGCAAATTTGCCCATTGGCAGTAACCCATTGCAACCAATCTGTTGCATTCATTGTTTTACTTGCAGGTGACTTTAAAAAGCTAATCATTGATTGGTTGCTATAGGTAACTGCCCATGGGCAAATTTGCCCAGTGTTGATAAATGAGCCCCAGTATGCACTAGTAAATAATCTCTGTAGCGTGTGCGTTGGAGCTTCACTTCATTTATTCTATACCAGTGTGTCCTTGTGGGGGTGTGTGTAGTCTGTACTGTTTTCATATGGGAGATGTGACATCTTCTATGTCCATTTGCTTTAAAGGAAAACTATAACCCCCCGAACAATGTAACAATGTAGGCTCTCTAAAAATATATTGCATAAAACAGCTCAGATGTAAACCCCCGCTACATGTAAATAAACCATTTTCATAATAATATACTTTTTCAGTAGTATGTGCCATTGGGTAATCATAAACCAAAAACAAGGGCCGCCCCCTGGGATCCTACGATTCACGGTGCACACAAACAAACCATGCATGTTAGGTCACATGAGCCAATTAAAAGACAGTTCTGTCTTTTGCTTCCACACATCTTCCTGTTACAGTTAGAGTTGTAGTATTTCTGGTCAGGTGATCTCTGAGGCAGCACACAGACCATCACGAAATTGTGGCTTAAGGGAAAAGATATAAAGGGAAATAATTACTTAAAAATTTATACCGGTTTGGTAAAATTCTTTAATATGACACTTAATTTGATATAAACTATCTGTTGCTTAAAGGAACAGTAACACCAAAAACTGAAAGTGTTTTAAAGTAATGAAAATATCATGTATTGTTGCCCTGCACTGGTAAAACTGGTGTGTTCGCTTCAGAAACACTACTATAGTTCATTTAACAAGTTCATATAAACAAGCTGTGTAGCAATGGCGGAAATTGAAAAACGGCTAAATGGCACAGGATAGATAATGGATAACAGAGAACACCATTAGACAGACAGAGCTTATCTGCTGTCTGCTGTGTAACTTGAGCCTTTTCTCCTTTGAATGGCTGCCCCCATGGCTACACAGCAGCTTATTTATATAAACAATAGTAATGTTTCTGAAGCAAACACAGCAGTTTTACTAGTGCAGGGCAACACTGCATTATATTTTTATTACTTTAAAACAATTTAATTTTTTGATGTTACTGGTCCTTTAAATGTTCATTTTGGAAATAAGATGTTGTGGCAACCCAGAAAAAAATGGAGTTTCTGCTGTCTTAAGCTGGCCATAGACGCAAAGATCCTATCGAACGAATGATCGGACTTCCCCATCTCCCGACCTGCCACTAACCATTCAGATCAAATAAAGTAGAAAAGAACAGATCAGCTGATGTTCTGCCCCTGACAGCAATCGTACGAAAGTTATGTCCGACAAAATCTAGTGACAGTCTCCCACTGAAAATCGTACGATCGGCAATACATGCAGAGATATTATCGGCAGCCGATTCACCAGCCGATAAATTTTTTAACCTGTCTGATCGACCAAATGACCGATCTCCGCCGGATGTCTGGACTCTCCACACACGGTCCAAAAATCGTACAAATCCTCGATTCGTACAATCAGATCTTTGCGTCTATGGCTAGCTTAAGTTGGGATAATATGGATGGTTTCTCCCCATATTATGTAGTTTTAGCTACTTCTTAAAGTTGGAGCTGGGGCATGCAGTTACATGATGTTGTTCTGCCAGTGCAAGGGACAATGGAAGTAAAAAAAAAAAAAAAGAAATTGTGTTTTTATATGGTCATGAAACTACTCAGGGGTACTTTATTCTCTCTCTCTCTCTCTCTCTCTCTCTCTCTCTCTCTCTCTCTCTCTCTCTCTCTCTCTCTCTCTCTCTCTCTCTCTCTCTCTCTCTCTCTCTCTCTCTCTCTCTCTCTCTCTCTCTCTCTCTCTCTCTCTCTCTCTCTCTCTCTCTCTCTCTCTCTCTCTCTCTCTCTCTCTCTCTCTCTCTCTCTCTATATATATATATATATATATATATATATATATGTGTGTGTATGTATATATATATATATATATATATATGTGTGTGTGTATATGTATATATATATATATATATATATATATATATGTTCATAAGGATCCGCACACCAATGCTTTCCTTATGAACAAATCTCTATATGAATCACAACTGCCACAAACTCTTTGTGTATAAATTGTAGAATGATACAAATGGGTTGCAGGCATGTTTGGCATACAGTATATAATCTTCCTGTTGGAGAACTGTTTTGTAGCTGAATGCAGTGTTAAGTTGCCTGTGATGTAACAGCCTGTGCAATGTAAACAGTAATTGAAACTGTCTACCGTTCATGAGCTGTCAGTGTTGTTTTCTTTCTACGGAGTTGAATACTATTCCCTGTTTGAACTCTTTAAAGGTAAATGTACTTAATAATAGAACAATATCTTGTACTTGATCCAAACTAAAATATAATTAATCCTTATTGGAAGCAAAGCCAGCCTATTGGGTTTATTTAACATTGACATGATTCTAGAAGATATAAGGTATGAAGATCCAAATTACGGAAAGATCCATTACCCGAAAAAAACCCAGGTCCCGATCATTCTGGATAAAATCCCATACCTGTACACAGACTTAAAAGGAACAGTTCAGTGTGAAAATAAAAACTGTGTAAATTGATAGGCTGTGCAAAATAAAAAAAAATTCCAATATAGTTAGTTAACTGGAAATGTAATGTATAAAGGCTGGAGTTACTGGATGTCTAACATAATAGCCAGAACACTACTTCCTGCTTTTCAACTCTCTAACTCTGAGTTAGTCATCGACTTGAAGGGGGGTCACATGGTACATATCTGGTCAGTGAGATTGCAATTGATCCTTAGAATTCAGCTCAGATTCAAAAGCAACAGATATGACCCATGTGCCCCACCTAAAAGTCTCTGATTCGTTAAAGGAACAGTTCAGTGTGAAAATAAAAACTGTGTAAATAGATAGGCTGTGCAAAATAAAAAATGTTTCTAATATAGTTAGTTAGCCAAACATGTAATATATAAAGGCTGGAGTGAACAGATGTCTAATAAAACAGCCAGAATCCAACTTCCTGCTTTTCAGCTCTATAACTCTGAGCTAGTCAGCGACTTGAAGGGGGGCCACATGGTACATTTCTGTTCAGTGAGTTTGTAATTGATCCTCAGCATTCAGCTCAGATTCAAAAGCAACAGGTATGAACCATGTTCCCCCCCCCTCAAGTCTCTGATTGGTTACTGCCTGGTAGCCAGGGTAACCAGTCAGTGTAAACCAAGAGAGCTGAAAAGCAGGAAGTAGTGTTCAGACTGACATGTTATACATCAAATCACTCCAGCCTTTATACATTACGTTTTTGACTAACTATATAAGAAAAATTTTTTATTTTGCACAGCCTATCTATTTACCAAGTTTTTATTTTTACACTGAACAATTCTTTTAAGGTTTGAGGAAAATACCTACTTGCTTTCCTAGATGCCATTGAAAGCCCTGAATAATGGTCATTTAGGAGAGACATTGCTGGTTGTTGACCTTCCAAACACTTTTTCAATTCAGTTGTTTTTAGATTGTTCCCCAGAAATAAAGACTTTTTTCAATTACTTTCCATTATTTATTTTTTTACGTTTTTTCCAAAATCTAAGTTTAAAGGCGAATTTGTGTCTCTGGTGTTTGAGTCTGGCAGCTCAGTAATTCAGGCGCAGACTCTAAACTGTTAGAATTTTGCAACATTTAGTTGATACATTTCTCAGCAGCATCTCTGGAGTATTAGCAACTATTGTATCAATTCTAACAGCTGCCTGTAATGAAACCCAGAGATTCTGCTCAGCAGGGACAAAGATAAGAAATGTATCAACTAAATGTATCCATTTAGAACAGTTTACAGGATCGGCAACCCTGCCCCTCCCAGAGCTGCTTCAGAAGGCGAGAAATTACTTTACACTTCAATATTAGAAAAACCGTCACTCATAGAAAATAGAAAGTCATTGGAAAAAGTCGTTATTTCTGGTGATCTATCTGAAACCAGCTAGTTGTTTGAAGGTGAACCACCTTTCAGCCACTGCTTCAAGTTTGAATCTGCTTGAATCTGCTTTGGGTATAGATAATATCTGGAAATCTACAAAACTGCTTGTACAGTGATTGTTTTTTTTTTTCTTCTTAAAGGGGGAAGTAAAGTCTAAAATAGAATAAGGCTAGAAATGCTGTATTTTGTATACTAAACGTAAACATGAACTTACTGCGCCACAAGGCTAATCAAAGAAATGATTTATGCTTTCAAAGTTGGCCACAGGGGGTCACCATCTTGTAACGTTGTTAAACATCTTTGCAAGACCAAGACTGTGCACATGCTTAGTGTGGTCTGGGCTGCTTAGGGATTGTCATAGATTATCAAAACAGCACAAGACAAATAATATCTGCCAGAAGCTGATACAGCAAGATTAATAATCAGAATATGCAGATTGCACAGTGTCCTGTGTTGTCATGTGGATTTTATGGTTTTTGTATTATTTTATACAAACTTTCTCTAACTTTGCAGAACCAGTGGATGCAGCAAAAGAATCATCCAAATAGAATCCCAGTTTCTGTTTAAATCTGGCTCCATGATCTTTGTCCCTGCAGCTGGAGTTGGAAACGGTAAAGGGGATGTAAATGCAAAACTAAAATCCAATGCATATCTCTGCACAGTTGCTGACTGCTCTACAGGGTAACAAACAACGCTACTTGAGTTGTGCATGTCTGGGAAGTAAGGCAGGGCTCCCCCTGCTGTTTATAAGTACGATTGTTTCCCTACAGTGCAGTTAGGGACCGTCTGACGATTCCTATCCATAGCAGTAAATGAAGGGAGAATTTTACTGCATACAGTCTGGTTTCTTATAAAAACGGTACACATTTTTTAATTAAAGTATATTGGAGATAAAAATTACTTTATAAATTTGTGTTTGCTTTCCTAAAAGAGGACCAAGGCACTCAGAATTGCACCAACCATTCCCCCCCATTATTTATTTTATGCCACCTGGGGTAGAGGGCTGGCATGTATGTGTAATTATTTAGATTGATGGAGATTTATATCTGTATGCATAAAGATTTAGCCTTGTGACCTCCATTCCTTATAAAAGCTTTCTTTATTACTAACAAGTAGGGAGTTAAAATTTGCAACAGCAGGTAGGTTCTGCAGGTTTCACATCCCATTTTTGGGAAGTCAAACCTGCAGAGATCTAACTGCATTATACATGCAGTTTCTGGCACTGAATACTATAAATAAATTTCACTTGGTTTAAAGGGATTCTGTCATGATGTCATTTTTATTTCTAAATTACACTGCACTGCAAATAATTCACTCTACAATATAAAATAGCATTCCTAAACCAGCAAATCTATTTTTTTTTTTTTAGTTGTAATATTGGTGTGTAGGCAGCCATCTCAGGTCATTTTGCCTGGTCATGTGTTTTCAGATAGAGCCAGCCCTTTAGGATGGAACTGCATTCTGGCAGGCTGTTGTTTCTACTACTTAATGTAACTGAATGTGTCGCAGAGGGACCTAGATTTTACTATTGAGTGCTGTTATTAGATCTACCAGGGAGCTGATATCTTGTGTTAGGGAATTTTATTAAAAGTAAAAACATTTCAGAAACAGAAAACATTATTAACCAATGAAACATTAATTAAATGAAAGCAATTTCTCTTATCATTAAATCCTGTTTAATTTGTGCTTGGCACTACCACTTTCCTCACCCCCTTCTTTTTCACCTTGTATTCAGGGGTACTCTCCTTACCCTCCAGGTCAATCATAATATCCTCCTCTGGGGTCTTCCATTCCCCCTCCTGACACAAAACCTCCTCCTGCCCCTGTTTCCTCTTTCTGTTCCCTTTTTCCAAGGCCCCAGCCTTCCACTATTCTCTTTTTTTCTTCATCCCTCAGCCTCTCCTCCTCTTCCTCAGCCAGATCTCCCCAGCTTTTACCTTCTGACAGAACAAACCTATTGCCTGTTAGCAACATTTTTGGGGGGATGTTTTTCCTTTTAACAGAGGCTTTCTTTCCCACCACTCTCCACTCCTCCCTCTCCTTGGCTGACTGGCCCACTGCTCACCCTTCTCCTTTCCCTTGGATAACTTCTCTGCTGCCCTACCCACCATCTTACTGCATGGGGCACTGGATTCCAGCTGTACAACCTCCCTCTCTGATCCCACCACTTCAGTTGTTGGGGCACCCTCCTCCACAATCTCCATTCCCTGGCCAATTTCCTCCTGTAAATTATGACAATCCCTAACAATGTTGTGCCAGGCATCAGGGCAAGAATGGTGGGCATGTCCTAACTTCAGACACAAATAGCAGAATATTTCCTGGCATTCTTTACTGGGGTGCCCAGTTTCACCACAGAGGGTGCACTTCACCACTGGCCTTTTAGTTGCAAAGTGCCTGTTTGAGCTACACTTAAAACACACCCTGTGTTGGCGGGATAGAAGCAAACCCCTCTGTCCTTATCAATAAAGAAGGCATTAGGAAGGTGTTTGGAAACATGGAAATTCATCTGCAGTTTGACCTGTACCTTCCACCCTCCAATCCAGAAACCCTCCTCATCATACGGGGGGTAAGGGGGGACAGGACAGTGCATTGCCTCTTCAGCCAGACCTTTCTTGGGGGGGGGGGGGTGATATTACTCCAACTTGCAGTACAGCAAGTACTGAAGTTTATCAGAACACAAGTCACGTGACACTGACAATATGTCTGGCCCCATGTCACACTTCAAAATTAAAATATAAAACAATCTGTTTGCTCCTTTGAGAAATGGATTTCAGTGCAGAATTCTGCTGGAGCAGCACTTTTAACTGATGTGTTTTCAAAAAAAAAAAAAAAAATTCCCATCACCATATCCCTTTAATATATGAGAATGTTGGCAGTTCAGGCAGCTTGCATAGTGTATCTCTTAAATGATAAGACAACACTGATTTACAACCTTTTGTAGCACCCCTGACAAGCTGGTATCCTCATCCCTAGACTGGAGCTGTGGTTACAGCTGTGCATTGTTGAGTGAAATGTGCCCCTGAAACATAACTGCTTGTAGGACATAGTAATCATACTCTCCAGTCTCTTGCGCAACTCCTTTATATGTTTACTTTGCTCTTTCAGTTTCTAGTACTTTAGGGAAGCTAATGATTGAATCAGCCTGATTTGGCCTAGCATGTAGGTGGCCAAATTGAGCAAATATCCCCTTTTGGTGACCTCCCCAAATAAGTGGTATGGACATCTTTGGGAGCAGTGTTTTTCCCCAGAGCCTGCAATCTTTGATTGCCTTGCATTTGCACTGCCTACTTGTGCCTTTTACTTTGATTGATGTTGCAGATAGCACTAAAAGATGTTCCGTGTCACATTAAGGGGCATATTTATCAAGAATCAAATTTGTGTGAGGGTTTTGCTACCTCGGATCAACTCAAATTTCGAATGGTTGCCTATTTTATCGAAAAATCCGAATTTCGGAAAAACTTTGTGTAAAGGTTTTTTTTTTTTCTTCTACATGCGCTTGTATCTATTGTGCTTGTTAAACTTTGCCTTTTTGCCAGATATAGAGTAAAGGAGAAGGCTGCATCAAGTCTGTGATGCTAGAGATGATAACTGAATCAGAGACCTGTGCACAAGCATTATTAAAACAAAAAAAGTTGCATGCAATAAAATACATTTGTATTAATTACATTGCAGTGTGACGTTTTATACTGTTGGATCACACCAGCTGGCAAGTGTTTGAACAACACATCTATAATGTTTAAACTCTGTGTAGGAAAAGTCATTAAGAAAGGAGACACACGTAAAGCTGGCCATAGATGTAAACATGTTTAAAGGACCTTTTCTTTATTGTGAGACCACGATTATCTCAAAACGATTGTTTAAATGCACAATGTGTCCATCAATTAAAAAGACCATTTCAGGCGATATTGCCAGGAAAACTGAGGGTAGCTGCCTGCTTGGCCCTGCAAAAATAGTCCTGGCCAGCAATAAAGACATCAACCGACACACTTCTTCATATTCCTGGTGCTATAAAATCACATGGTGTTCAAACCGTAATCCTATAAAGGGGTTAGTAGTACCTGAAGTACTGCTTTCTTACTATTTAATCTCCTGGACTGACTCAAGAAAAAGATACAAAGTTTCTGAAACTTAATTTAAATCAAAGCCTTTTGCAGAGCCCAGAACAGCCAGCAGCTACAGTTGGATACTTTTGTAACAATGTAAGATAAACAAAGAAACAATTGTAACTATTTAAGAGATTCCCCCATAGTGTGGAACTAAAGGACAAACAGTAAATCTTGTTTGTTCTTCAGTTGCATTCTATAGACTTTCTGCACTATATTTTATGTTACCTCTGACTATAAAATACATAGAGTAGCCCAGACCTATTGAACATGCTCAGAACCTGGGGCTTTCGGCATAACGGATCTTTCTAAAATTTGGATCTTTATACCTTAAAGGGGTTGCTCACCTTTGAGTTAACATTTAATATGATGTAGAAAGAGATAATCTGCAATTGGTTTTCATGGTTTTTATTATCTGGGGTTTTTGAGCTATTTAGCTTTTTTTATTCAGCAGCTCTCCAGTTTGCAATTTTAGCAGTCTGGTAGCTAGGATCCAAATTACCATAGCTTCTGCACACTGATTTGAATAAGAGACAGGAATATGAACAGAATGACTAGTAATAAAAAGTAGCAATAACAATACATTTGTAGCCTTGCAGAGCATTTGTTTTTTACATGGGGTCAGTGACCCCCATTTGAAAGCTGGAAATAATTCAACTATAAAAAAAAATAATGAAGACCAATTAAAAAGTTTCTTAGAATCGGCCACTCTGTATTATACTAAAGGTTAAAAGGTGAACCACCCCTAGAAAGTTCATGTCAATATTAAATAAACCAGGTAGACTGGTTTAGCTTCCAATAAGGATGAATTATATCTTAGTTTGGATCAAGTACAAGCTACTTTTTTATTATTCCAGAGAAAAAGGAAATCATTTTTAAAAATTTGGATTATTTGGATAAAATGGAGTCTATGGGAGACCGCCTTTCCGTAATTCAGAGCTTTCTGGGTAACGGGTTTCCAGATAACCGATCCCATACCGCTACCATCTTTTGTTGTCTGTTACAGCATATGGTGTAGTAATATAACAGGTAATAGGTAACCTTTGCCTGCCTGCTGTTTGACACATTTGATTGGTTGCTGTGGGTTACTAGACCTGAAACAAACTTTGCACCTGTTAATACATTATCCCCCCTTGTAATGATGATAAAGTACTAATAGATGTTTGGTTTCCTAGAAGAGTTCATGGTGAATGCATAGCACTACACTTGTTCACAATTGGGAGCAGACTGTGAAGGGAATTACAGCTGCTGGCAGCTCTTCATGAAGATTTATGACTTGTGGTGGTGCTTTTCCAGCAGCTGTTTTTAAGCAAGTTCTCTGAATTTATAGAACTGCCTGGACTTGTCACGCACACGTGCAACAAGAAAAGAAACCCTTCTGAGCTCTTGTTACCCACGCATGCCAAGGAAATGTATTTAGATTTAACTTAAATTTCCTTGCTAACTCTGAAATTGACTGTGAGCGGAGGATGCTCAGACTGAAGAGACTCTAGAGCCCTTTAACTGCCACAGATCCCTGTCGTTCATGAGCTGTGAACAGTATGCAAAGACTGTATTTGTCTGGCACCAAGAAATATACATATGTAAACGGTGCTCAGGTGGGATTTAATTTCACTATCCAACACTTGGGAAAAAAGCCTCATTAAAGGGTCACAACCACATCATTAGCTTGCTTCGTTTCGCTGACGGAGGGCTGCCCATGATGTCTCCCTATCATCCACTAGAAATAATAGGTCTGAATTGCGGGATACAAACAAACAATGTAGGTCTCTATAAAAATAACTGCATAACACAGCTCCTATGTAAAAACCTGCTTCATATAAATAAACCATTTTCACAATATACTTTTAGTATTATGTACCATTGGGTAATCCTGATTAGAAAAGTACCATTTTAAGAATTACACCAAGCAAACCATAAATGTTAGGTCACGTGAGCCAATTAACGGCTGTCTTTTGCTTCCACACTTATACTTTTTTTAGTAGTACGTGCCATTGGGTAATCACAAATCAAAAACAAGGGCCGCCCCCTGGGATCCTACGATTCACGGTGCACACAAACAAACCATACATGTTAGGTCACATGAGCCAATTAAAAGAGAGTTCTGTCTTTTGCTTCCACACATCTTCCTGTTACAGTTAGAGCTGCAGTATTTCTGTCAGGTGATCTCTGAGGCAACACAAAGACCATCACAAAATGGTGGTTCAAGGCAAGAGATGTAAAAGGGCAATATTTACTTAAATATATATTCCAGTTTGGTAATATTCTTTAAAATGCCACTTAATATGATATAAACTGTCTGTAGCATAAAGGAGTTGTTCACCTTTAAATTAACTTTTAGTATGATGTAGATATTGGGTCGTCGCTGACCCCTTCTAAAAAACAGATGCTCTGCAAGGCTACAAATGTATTGTTATTGCTAATTTTTATTACTCATCTTTCTAAAAAGGCCTCTCCTATTCATATTCCAGTCTCTTATTCATATCAATGCATGGTTGCTAGGGTAATTTGGATTGTTTAAAATTCAAATTAAAGAGCTGCTGGATAAAAATCTAAATAACTCAAAAACCACAAATAATAAAAAATGAAAACCAAATGCAAATTGTTTCAGAATATCACTCTCTACATCATACTAAAAGTTCTCAAAGGTGAACAACAAGACATTTGCAATATTGTTTATAAAGTAACCAGTAGGTGTTAAGCAGATGCAAACGTTTTTACAAATAACTTTAAAAGCACTGAAATTTTTTTAATGCATATTGGAAAGTTGCTTAGAATTATGTTTTCTTTTGTTAGGCAAATTTTTATTTTGGGGTTAACTTGCCCTTTTAATATAGTGCCTAATGGAGTACACCCACTTTTCAGTATTAGCCAGGCCACTGTTTCTGATTTCCTCTGACTTCCACTCATCTTGTACAAATGAATTGCAGGAAAGCCCGTGTAATTTCAGTATTTGAAAAAAAGATTTTAATCTCAGACTGGCAATAATAGCCCTGTAAGTTTAGCATGTGCTGTAGGGTAGTTATTTAAAGGTTACTAAATGCAACTTTATGCGCTGGAAGATAAGCAATAAGTAGAATGGTTTTATGAAGGACAGATCAGATTGGACATATGTACCTGCTTTTTATGTTGTAGGACATTAGATCACATATGCTGCAATGCCAATGTCCATTGGATTTTGCCAAGGCCACATAAACGTTTGCTTCCTAAAGCAAGGAACTATTAAGGTATACAAAATACTATACAAGGATTTGTAAGGCCACATCTAAAACATAAGGTACTTTTTGGTCTCTAGTCCCTCTTCTCTGGACTTTTTCCTGAGGAGCAGGGCCGGAACTAGGGGTAGGCAGAAGAGGCACTTGCCTTGGGTGCAAAGTTTGAGGGGCGCCAGGCATGGTACCTCTTCTGCATCTTTCCCCTAGTTCTGACCCTTGTGTCCCCACACCTGTGCCAGCAAATATGGTTTTCTGGACAAACATGTTCGGTAATGTATGTGCGCACAACACATCTTCGGCGATTGCGCTCATTTGCACATGCGCACGCTCGTTTTTGTGCGCACAGGAGACGGGGGCGACGTGGTCAGCCAGGTCGCCTAGGGCGCCCGGCTGACTTGGCCCGGCAATGTACCCGGGAGTACTGATCTAATTAAGGGAATAGGAGATCAGTGTTAAGAAGAAAGGGCAGCCAAGCTGGGGTTGCTCACACTGAAGATTTGTATAGCTAAATGCATGCAATGTTCTTTCATGTCTTGGTGGTTTTGTAGTGCAAAACGAAATCACAGCACCATCCAAAGCGTATATTTTCTTAAAAAGCCTTTATTGCATTTTCTGGCTTAGATCTCAAATGAACAACGTTTCAGGCCTATGTGGCCCTTGACAAAACCCATTATCCACAAAGCTCAGAATTATGGAAAGGCTGTCTCCCATAGACTCCATTTTATCCAAATAATCCAAACAGTACCTTGTACTTGATCCATACTAAGATATAATTTATCCTTATTGGAAGGAAGCAAAACCAGCCTGTTGTGTTTATTTGCTGTTTACATGATTTTCTAGTAGACTTAAGGTATGAAGATCCAAAACACAGAAAGATCCGTTATCCGGAAAGACCCAGGTCCTGAGCATTCTGGATAACTGGTCCTATACCTGTATAAGTTGTATGTATTTTGGCTCATGGCAACACTTGCTCGGCTTTCTATAATTCTAGTTTCCTTGTATGACTTGAACTCTGATTACCCCATGTGTGCAGTGGAAACTTGTCACTTTGCTGAGTACTTTTCACATAACTAAAGGATCAAATTAAAGTCTTTAAAAACTCATTCATCCTTTGCCTTCCCTGCCTTCACACCCGACTGTTCTTTAGATCTTTCTCTTCTTTATTTTGCCTTTGCACATGCAGCTCGTTCCACAGAAAGTCATTTCTGAAAGCCTCAGATTGATTTTCACTATCAACCACTTTAACCACGACATTAATTTTCTGAATTACTGCGCTTTAATGATACAGAGTTGAGTATTTGCAACAGCGGGGAGCTTGCCAGCCAGAGCTCGGGATATGATCGATCGCTTTTGACATTCGGTCTGCAAAATGATGTTTTGATTGTTTTTTGGCACCTAAAAGTTAAGAGCACAAGTGTAAATTTTGGGGGTCGGGAAGGGAGAGTGTTTCCTCGCTCTGTTTAACACAACAGTTTTTTTCTTCCCTAAATCTGAATTGCTCTCAGCTTTCGAAATATTTCCATTTCTATACTAGATGCTTTGCTGAATGAATATCCTCTGCCAATAAACACATGACACCAACCCCTGGAGTAACCCCTTAGCTTGGTCACATCAGGTCCTTCAGTACATTGTCCAAACAAGCTCCAGCCAACAGTTTGTGACCCGTGGCTCCATCTTGGCACTAAGGAAAAAATCAGATCCATGCATGTTAGGACATTCCCTTTGCAAAATTATTCAATTTGTCCCTTCTCCACTTCCATCACAACTATTCAGCTGGTGCATGTGCACTGCCCAGCACAGTAGGATTTCCATTGATTGGATTTATGTTGTGTTTTCTGAAACAGTGCGTCTCTTGCAGCTCTAGAATGCCTTGATCAAATGATACTTTATCTGGTGCCCATCTTGCTGTCTTGATTCACTGGAAAAAGTGACTTTTTTTTGTATCATATCAAAGCCTTCTGTTTTGTATTCATGCTGCTCACATGCATTTCTGTGAGATCCTCTGCTACAGTATAGTAGTTTCTGTGTTATGGGGAGTTTTACCCAGCTGCTTGGGGTATTTAAAGAAGATGGAAAGCTACAGAGGCAGATATTATTGCCAATAGATTAACTACAATAGCGCAAGCTAGAAACACTATTTGTTCTGTAAAATGCTATACCATACCTAAGTAAACTGCTCTAGAAGCGGTCTGTTTGTTTAGGATAGCTGCTGTCATATTAGCTTGGTGTGACATCACTTCCTGCTTGTCTCTTCCTGCTCACTCATAGCTCTGGGCTCAAATTACAGCAGGGAGGAAGGGGGAGAGTGGAGCAAACTGAGCATGCTGGTGTATTTATATAGACCTTTCTGATGGAGCTTAGTTTTAACATTTCCGTCTCCAGAAATGTTAACTTTCAGCATTACATTGAGGACAAATGAGTATGTGAACTTGTGAGGTGGGCACACACTAAATATATCCTGACGTTGCTGGATAACAGTTTGCATATGCAAATTGGGGGTGGGAGGGGGGGGATAACATTTTTTACTTTCTTGTTTTGTGACAAAAACTCATGTGATTTCCCTCTCCGCCCCTAATTTGCATCTGGGCAGAAGGATTTGGCCAAATCCGAATCCTGGATTCGATGCATCACTACTTTAAATGTTTTATAATGGAAATGCTTGGAATGTGCAGTGAAGCTATAGTTTGCTATAGTCTATATTACAATGTAGTATATACATATGTTGTGTGTGTGTGTGTGTGTGTATATATATATATATATATATATATATATATATATATATATATATATATATATATATATATATATATATATATATATATATATATATATATATATATGTGTGTGTGTGTGTATGTATATATATATATATATATATATATATAATTTTACATTGTCTGTTTATAATGCCCATTTTACTGTATATAAAACAGTGTGATACCCCTGTGCTCTATGGAATTTTTAACACTACGGTACAATATATATTCATCCTTGTGTTTCCATTAATCCGTGATAAGACACTACAGGTATGGGATCTGTTATCTGGAAACCCATTATCCAGAAAGCTCCAAATTACGGAAAGGTCATCTCCCATAGTCTCCATCATAATCAAATAATACAAATTTTTTAAAGATGATTTCATTTTTCTCTGTAATGTAAAACAGTAGCTTGTACTTGATTAAAACTAAGATTTAATTAATCCTTATTGGAAGCAAAACCAGCCTATTATGTTTATTTAATGTTTACATTAATTCCTAGTGGTCTTAAGATATGAAGATCCTAATTACGGAAAGGTACATTATCAAGAAAATAACTGGTCTCATACCTGCACTACACTTTTGCTAGTTATGTCTCAATGTGTCTAGCTAGCACTCTAAAACCGACTTAAAGGTGGTTTTCACCTTTAAATAAACTTTTAGTATGATGTAGAGAGTCATATCATGAGACAACTTGCCATTGGATTTTGATTTCTTACTTTTTTTTTTAGTTATTTAGCCTTTTATTCGGCAGCTCTCCAGTTTGAATTGCCCGAGCAACCAACCATGCAATTATTTGAATAAGAGACTGGAATATGAACAGGAAAAGCCTGAATGATTAGAAAGAGGAGTAATAAAAAAGTAGCAATAACAATACATATGTAGCCTTACAGAGCTATTTGTTTTTACACAGGGCCAGTGACCTCCATTTGAAAGCTAAAACAAGTCAGAGGTTGAAGGCAAATAGCTCAAAAACTATTAAATAGAAATTTAATTTACAGTATTTGGTCAGCTTTGTGTAGATGTCCTTACATTTGTTCATGTTCCCTACAGCTGCCAGAAATCTTGTGGATCAGATGACTCCAGAACTGTGGATAGCACAGGAACTCCGACGGATCGGGGATGACTTTAACGCATCGTTTGCTCCAAGAAGGGTAAGAGATACTGAGGTTGTTTTGTGGATGGATTGGTACATACATCATGACATTGTTTGGCTCCTAGAAAGGAAATGCTTAGAAAATGTAGAGCGTTCCAATTGCATTTTTCATGCCAGTAAGATTGTATTTCCTCCCTTGAGACATATTGAAGACTACTATATTTAGGGTTTTTCCCTGTCTCTGTATCGACTGGAAACTTGGTAGGATTAATTCAGTAAAAACTTGATGGGCATCAACTACTATGTAACAGAATTATGTAGGCAGCTGAAGTTAATTAATACAGTTAAAGAGAATACTGGTAGTTTTTATGGTTCTAATTGTATCAAGAACTGATCTTTTTTTTTTTATTATCAACACAATATCCATCAAGGGTTTAGTTGGCATAGAACAGCTAGAAATGTGTGTCAGTCCTGGGATTCAGTGCTGTGCTAGTTCAATGTGCTGTGCATGATTTCTGGGAAGTCACTGGGAGAAATAAGCCACAACAAGGTGTAGGTGAGCCACTTCCTCTTAAACAAGTCCAATTTAAAACTAGGGATGCACCGAATCCACTATTTTGGATTCAGCCGAACCCAGGAATCGTGAATACCAAACCGAATCCGAATTTGCATATGCAAAGGGTGGGAAGGGGAAAACATTTTTTACTTGTTTTGTGACAAAAAGTCACACAATTTCACTCCCCGTCCCTAATATGCAAATTAGGATTCGGATTCGATTCAGCCGTGCAGAAGGATTCGGCTGAATCCTGCTGAAAAAGGCTGAATCAGTGCATCCCTATTTAAAATCCATGGGTTTATGTCTCCCATGCGCTTGCATGTGTTAAAAGGCCTTGTGTTTACAAGAACTTGTAGCAGTATAATTTATGGAGTCTTTAGTCAGTTTTCTGATTGGACAATATGTGATTATTGGCATTATTATTAATAAGAGCCTGATATGAGGTCATCCAAACACATGTAAGTGTGTAAGGGACTGTATTTAGACAGTCAGTTGATGGATATAAACCCAGACTGGCAGCTCAAACCAAATGCTCATGACAAAACAACGGCCAGATCCTGACACACTGGGGAACGCATGGGGAGTTCTGCAGAGTAGGACTAAGTTTGTAGTCCGCTAAAAACTGCCTATCCTAAGCATGCCAAGAATCCACTGTTGCTTTCTGTTGGAGGTGTTGGCATTGCTGTAAGTGGATGGTTTGATTTAAAAGTTATAAAATATACTATTACAAAACAAGGACTTTTATGCCAGAATTTTCAGCTGCTAAAAAGCTTTTATTGGCTATACCACATGATCCGAATCAGGGAAAGCTTGAAAAATCTGGCAATCTAAACACAGGCTCCATGCTGAAGCCAATAAAGATGTTTTAGCAAAAGTATACTGCTGGAGAAAGCATCCTTAATCTTTAGTAGTCTCTGATGATACACTGGTGTGTGTGAGAGCTCGATATTTAACCCTTTCCAATATAGCCGTTGGCTCTTTCAGCTGCTGTTGATTGTAGCACAATGCGGACCATAAACAGAATCTATGGCTCCCACATAACTAGATCATAGTGTTGGTGTAGATGATAAATTGTGTGACACTGAAGGCACACTAGAGTGTGTGAGCTTCTAGAAGTTCTAGGCTCTTTATAGTGCATTCAGGCAAAGATAATATGCCTCAGATACTGCCAGAGCTATACTTGGTGATGGATGCCTTTTACTTTGGTGTATTGAATCCACTCATGGCTAAATAGTTAAAATAATATATATTTTTTTATTATTATTTGGCCTACTAATGTCTTGACTTGTGTTTGCCAGCAAACTCACATGTGTTAAATAGAGACCATTGTGACTTGTGGCTTCTCTAACCAGCTCTTGCTGTCATCTGTCAATACTGTGGTTGAAACTTGGAACTTCATCTGAGGTCACTATTGTACAGCCAAACATTTATTTGCCTGTACTTAAAGTGCTGTAGTGCCCCCAATATGCATGGCTTTTCCTGTGCAACGAATGGCCCATCTTTACACTGCTTTGGGGGAATTCCATTACTGCATAATTCAGTCATGTGACTTGTGCTCTGATCAACTTCAATCACTCTTTACTGCTGTACTGCAAGTTAGAGTGATATCACCCCCCCAGCAGCCAAACAAAAGGACAATGGGAAGGTAACCATAGGGCTGTCCAACTGGCGGCCTGCGACCCCCCCCCCTCACCTGGCCCTCCACATCAAAATCTGCCTGCTGTGTCTTCTTACCATATGTAAAATTTAAAATGTATCACTACAGAGAGTAACTGGCCCCTGCATTGTCTAAACCTCAAATTCAGACTAATCCCCTGCATTGTTCACACCTGTGATCCCCTGTATTGTTCACACTTGTGACACCTCTATTGTTCACTCCCCTAAAGCCCTGTACTGTTCCACCTGAGACCCAGACTGAAATTATTTAAAATGCTAATTGAATAAAGTGTGTCACTGTATGTAGTACATATTAGACTGGTCCTGATTCCTGTCTCCTGCTCTGTTCTGCCTCCCATATGCTCCCTATGCTCCCTGTGTGCGACATACTTTGGTATTTGTTCTGTGGGTTTGTTAGCAATTTAAAATAATTGTTAGTGGCCACTAAGGTGTTTAATCATATGCTGGGGTACTGTATTATACACAGGGGAGGAAGAGGCATATGGATTTATGGGTATGTCTTATATGGCTTAGCTTTTTTCATATGAGTGACATCCTTGCCAGGGCAGACACAAGCTAGTTTGGCACCCTAGGCAAGAGCTTCACTCAGTGCCCCCTCTGTCCTGCATTACCATTTCCCTCCTTACCATGATGGTTTTTAAATAAAGAGAGCAAGAAAATGTACAACACTTTTTCATTTATATAACTTCCCCCTGTACCTGTACCAGCAAGCCCAGCAGCCATCCATAATACACCCTGCCCATACCTGTGCCAGCAAACTCGGCAGCCATCCTTCATACAGCCCTCCTGCAGCCATCATATTGCCCCCAATCTTTACCTGTGTCAGCAGCAGCCAAAAATAAATCTAATCACATCATATTGCCCCCAAGTACTTATGTTCCTGTGCCAGCGCCCAGCAGCAACAGCAAACATATGGGCCCCAAATCTGTACCTGGCTGTGCCAGCAGGAAGCTTCACTTTTTACAGTAATAGAACGATTGTCTTCAGTTCAGTGCAACTGTGCAAGGCTGAGAGCAGCGAGAGCCACACCAAACAGCCCCCCAGCTCTCTGCCTCTCTCTGTCATCACATCAATCATGTCATTGACGTGTATATGCACATCGCGGTGCACCGCACAGAAGGAGCTATTACTTGCCGGCAAGAGGGGGAAGGAGATGGATTCCACCCAACTGGGTGACCATGATTACTGAAAAAAAATATTAAATAAACGTTTGAAAAAAAGTGCGCCCCTCAATGATGGCGCCCTAGACAGCCGCCTACTCTGCTTACCCATAGTTCCGGCACTGATCCCTTCAGTGAGCACCAACCATTTGGTTTTTTTGGTGTGCTATTAATGGGGACATGGTCTTGCGGTAACATGGGTGTGGTTTAAAGTGGGTGTGGTCTAAAAACAGGGAGTGGCTAACACTGGCTTCTGTTATCGGCCCTCCACCATGTAGATTAGAAAAATTCCGGCCCTCGGTACCATAGAAGTTGGACAGCACTGCTTTAGACAAATCATTTGATGGTCTCTGGCAAGCAAGCTTCATGTTTAAGCAGACTGTTGCTGTAATTAAAACACTTGCTACTTCTGCAAATTATGATTATGTCCAGGCTTAGAAAAAAGTATGCCTAGATAGATGATATTGTTATTTTAATTCTCAAAGGGAGCATAAGATCTTATGGTGCCAAGAAACATATACAAACATTGGATGGGTATGTGTTTTAATGTGGACTGTTTTGTGGTTTGTGCTTTCCTGCAGTCCCTGGCACCAAAACAGTAATAGGTGCTGTGCCACTCCCAGTACAGCTGTTGCCATTGGAAGCTAAAACTCATACTCCCAGTTTGAGCAGGAAGGTAAATATCCTATTTTTAACTAATGCTAAATTTGAGCCAAACAAGCAAGGGTGCTGAACAGTTCAAATTAAATGCATATTAAACCGACATTAAAAAAAAATAATGCTAATACTCTTCCACATTTTGCTGCTATATAGAGCTTTTGGCTAATATCTCAACATGTGTTTTCTGTGCTGCTGGGCACCCCATTTGAGTAGTAGTGGACCCTATGTGGGTGGATTAACAGGCATGAATGACATGCCTAATCACTTACCACATTAGGGTCGATTTTGGCCAGAAAATCCAAATCTGCATTGTCTATTTGAAATGTACAGTTTGGGCCCTTATATTGAATATTTGGATCAGTGGGCTCATTTTTAAACACTGGACATATTTACACCTGACAGTAACCTATAGAAACCAATCCGTGTTTAGCTTTTTTTCAGCCAGATGCAAGTTGAAAACTGAAAGCAATCATCTGGTTGCCATGGGTTACTGCCCAGGTGCAAATTTGCCCCACTATGTTTAAGAAGTTGGGTAGCACTGGTCTAATTAAAGCTAGCCAAACAAGCTAGTCTTTGCCTGATTTGGCCACCCGAGTGTTAGGATAGCTGATGCTGACCCGATTGGCTGATCCTAAATGTTAAAAAAATACCTAGAACCTATGCAGCCCAGCATCATCAAGGATTGCATTAGCAATGTGATTCCTTATCCAACAAGATTTTTAAACCTGCTTGATCTAACCCATCTGATGGTGGAAATTCATGGGAAATCAAGCTGCCAAAAGGAAACCAGGATATATTGATGGCTGACCTTGCTACATTACAAGCCACACACTTTTGCACTATAGGTTGTGTGCTGTACACATTATTATTCTGTTATTTGAAGTTTGTATGGTGCAAACAAACCTCAATTTATAATTGAGTAGAGCAGGATACCTCTATATCAATACTGTTCATACATAAAGTATTGAAACACATAGCAAGAATGCATAATAGAAGCTCTTGCACGAATAACTTGAGTTTCCACAATTTATTTTGGGTCCTTTAAACTAGCCTGGCCTCACCTACAATCTGCCTAACTCTGTTTTCTCTGTTTCTTGGTATTTTGGGCCTCATGATTTGACAAGGCCTGTGACAGAAGGTAAAACATAACAAATTGATTCACTGAAAGTAAAATCCTCTTGTAGTGTTTAATCTTAAAGCCAATGACATAAAAAGCAATTTTGAATGGTTTGGCACCCACTGTGTAGGTGGAACTAAATGTTCAAAGCAAAATGTTTAGAGCCATGGCTTTTCAGAAATGTGTTGCTATTAAGGTGGCATGCCATGTCACTAAATCCATAAGATCCAAATGTTCATGGGATGAGCAGATTGCAACAGTGAAGCATATAAATCAAGCCAATAAAATAGCTAAACGTGCAAATATTGAAATTATAAAATGTAGACAAACTTGTGTTAAGCTGAACAATGGCCCTGGCAGCTCGCGCTCTTGTTCACTGTAGTCCTAAAGCTCACGCCTGCCTGTAATATGTATGTAATATGGCTGCTCGAGCCTAAAAAAAGGGGGAAACTGTACAGACCGTGTGTCCAGTCTTACCAACCACCGAGCCAGGTCACATCTATTGGGTCCGCCCGATATCCATTTGCCTCAGATCTTCTATTCCTCTGTTTGTTATGCACACCTCAGGTCCTCTAAGAGGGCCCTGTCTCCCAAATACAACACCACGCCTTGACAGCCATTTCGCTACCAACCGTAGCTTTGTCAAGATTCAATATTCATATTTTATTTATACAAATTCTGGGCGTGAGCTAAAACTTTGCTCCTGCTAAAAGAGAGCCAAGTCATCTCAGGTACATATTTGTACTGCTGATTGTCTGCTATTCTATGTTTGTTGGCAGAATGGAACTCTTTTTCATTGATTCCTTGGGTAAACAGTGATAAAATTAAGCCATGTATCCAGTGGGCACATTAACAATGTTTGTGATGCTTGTTTGGGTTTGTTAAAATTCTGATGTGAATTGCAGTCCTATACATTCCAGTGCACGGCAACTTGCGTGATACTTGGTTAGGCCTGTACTCAAAGGGCTGTTCAACAAAGCTGAACACAAAACAAACCAATCCCAGTCTCCATCACTGTAGACCCACAAAGGAGACCTAAAGCAGTTAATTTAACTAAAGTATCTGGAAATTTTCTATATTATGTTTTGGGCTTCTGTACCAGCCCAATGCAACCACAACCCTTTAGCAGTAAAGATCTGTGTCTCCAAAGATGCCCCAGTAGCTCCCCATCTTCTTTTCTGCTGATTCACTGCACATGCTCTTTGCTGCTGTCACTTACTGAGCTTAGGGACCCACTCACAATATACAGTTCACATAAAATAAAAATGTCACAATATAAGGGTGATTAGTAATTAATACAGATCATTACTACATGGCAGCTCAGAAACCAATGCAACTAGTATCAGAATTTAATAATTGGCCCTGTAGCATCAGCTTATATTACAGAACAACCTCATTTTCTGCTTGATCATTTGCGACGACCCCTAAGATTCTCAGCTGCTCAGACTGAGCATGTGAGTGTCACAGACACTTTCCAAGTTGGTGACCCCCTGTGACAAGTTTGAAGTTCTGGATCATTTCTGCTATTGACAAGCTGGAACTTTAGGCTGGTGCAATAAGTTCTTTCTATAAAATATGTCATTTTTTAGCCATATTTACTTTTAGGGATTAGTTCTCCTTTAACTGAACACACTTCTGTTTTACACTGCCCTTCATACTGAACCTCTGTATGGCAATATACAGTACAGTGGTAATGTTAATTGTGCCTCTCTCTTCCAGGGCATTTTCAACAATCCTCCACGACCCTTGGACAATGACCAAGTAATAATTCTGCGTGTTGTACGTTTCATTATCCGCTTCATCCTGAGATTATGACTGACCCGGACAAGTATTGGCCTATGAAGGATAATCGCTCAAGGGCTCTCCGTTTCTTGTTTTTCTCTGAGGCTTCCATCGAAGTATTTTTATATTACATCAGCACATACTCTGCTATGCAATTAACTTATCCCTCGAGCCGTCCTCCTTTGGATTTATGGGAAATCTTACTTTCTGAACAATATTGGAAACTTCCAGGAAGAGATAAATTTAAGAAACGCTGATGCCATGACAAACTTTTTAAATTGCTTTTAAAGATGGCTTTTTGTAGAAAGGAGATGAATTTATATATAACTGATAAATATATATTAAATGTTTTAGTCTTCTACTGAGTTACACGTCCATCTCCGACAACCTGTGGACTTTTTGCCAAGGGAACTGAGCTGGGTGATCCATGCAGATACCTTACTATGCACCTGAAAAGGGAGAGAAGATCACGTGACTTTCAAAGGGAGAATATTTTAATTCATCATTGCTGGAACACACTTTCCCTTCAGCTTTCCTATGGTAATTCGCACAATGGTTTTATAAAGACAAGCTCCCAATTCTTTCAATCCGTCTGTTCTCTGTGAGGATTTTTATAACTGAATATATTAAGAATCTAGAAATGTTTGCAACTTGAATAATCTGTTACTGGAGCCATCAGCACTTGTCCGTCTTCCATGCAAATCGGTAAAGCGGAAGCCTTCCTCGCTCACTCCCAGATGCTTATTGTTATTTAGGTGTAATGAAGAACCATAACACATCTTCTGCCTGTGTTTACAACTTCTCATTTGCTAATAAGCAATGTAATGTAAGAGCTTCTTATACTTTGTTGCATTTAATAGCTTTATGCATCCCTGACCTTCAGGTACGTCTTCCAAATCATCCACGTTTTAGGGCAGTTAAGGGACCAACTTTGTTGTGTGTGTGTGTGTGTGTGTGTATGTGTGTGTATATATATATATATATATATATATATATATATATATATATATATATATATATATATATATATATATATATATATATATATATATATATATATATATATATATATATATATATATATATATATTTATTACTTCTTGATATTCATGGACTGCATAATATTGTTTTCAGCAGCGACAGGGTTTACAAAAATACATGTTCCCTTTCTTATTTATGGATGTAAGGGGATATGAGACACATTCCTTCATCTGCCCTTAGGGTAAGGGCACACGGGGAGATTAGTCACCCCGGCATCAAATTGCCTCTTCTTCGCTGCGACAATCTCCCAGAACTGCCTTCCTGCCGGCTATAATGAAAAATCGCCAGCGGTATGCCATTCGCTGCGCAAGTGCCATACCGCTGGCGATTTTTCATTCTAGCCAGTGGGAAGGCAGTTCGGGGAGATTGTCGCCCTGAAGAAGAGGCGATTTGTCGTCTGGGCGTGTGCCCTTACCTTTATACACCCCATACTACAGACTGAAACAGTGGTTCCTATTGTAGGTGATTATCTGATAAATTCCCCATGCACTTTCTGATGCATTAGGGCACTTTTCAACCAGAAATACTGGGACTTATCGTTATATTTGCCCTTGACTCCATTAATCAGTATTTTTAAATCTCTAAAGGGTATTTGAATGCAGAAAAGGGATTTGCTAAGGAAAGTTTTGCTTAGATTATGTTTGATCTACCTTATATGTCCCAGAATATGCCATGTGTATACAAAATTTCTAGTCCAATGCCCTTTTTAATTACAAGTATGTTGTAAGCAAGAGCATGCCATTAATGAATTGTTGTGAATGTATATAATGAACATACATCAATCTTAAAATGCTTTCAAGGAGAATATACCACATCTGGCTTCCAGGTAATTGCAGGCTGTGCTCTGGTCCCATATCATATTGAGGGGGGAAGGGGGGAGTCTGGCTAGGAAGGGATGTTGGTAGAAATTATATGGCACCTTTGCTTTGATAAAGGGGAGTGGTGACAAAATATCCACTTTCAATTCATTTTCAAATGTGATTTTTGAAATTGTGCCAATATATGAACCACTTAAAGTCCTCCTTTCATGGTACCCTGTGATATCCGTAAGGTGCCTGGAGTGTGTTTCCCCTGGAAGAAAGCCACATGGGAAGCTAAACAGTACATGTTCTGCTAATCTTTTTAAAACTCATGTCCCTCTTTAATAAATCTATTTTGCAAGTAATAAAGTAGATCTACAGTGAACACTAGTTTCTTCTGTACATACAGCATTAATAGTGCAAAGATATTTGGTAAGTAAGATAGAAATGTAGTACGGTACTCTTATTTCTGGTTGGGGAAATCCTTTTATTTTATTTTTTTTAATTTTTTCTCTTCAGGCTTCCTAGAAGCCTATTTTGCCCAACACAAATGATCGAAGTTTGCCCATGAGCAGTAACACTTTTGGTGACCAATAAATAGTACCCAATAGAAAACTTAATGGGGCTCATTAATAAACACTGAGCAAATTTGCTCCTGGGCAGTAACCCATAACAACCAATCGGGGATTAGCCTTTTTCAGTCAGCTACAGGTTGAACACTGAAAGCAATAATCTTATTGGTTACCATGGGTTACTGCCCAGGAGTAAATTTACCCAGTATTTATAAATTAGCAGTGCGCTATCCCTGCAAATTGTATGAGATGCATATTCAGTTGGCAGTTGTTTTCTCAAACCAATGCACTGTACTCCTCATAGATGTTGCTGGGAGACCACTCTAAGTAGTTTGACAGCAACTTGTATCTGAGAGGTAGTGTGACGCCTGTCACCATATCTCCTATACACAGGTATGGGACCTGTTATCCAGAATGCTCGGTACCTGGGGTTTTCCGGGTAACTGGTCTTTCTGTAATTTAGATCTTCATACCTTAAGTCTGCTAGAAAAGCATGTAAACCTGAAATAAACCCAATAGGCTGGTTCTGCTTCCACTAAGGATTAATTATATCTTAATTTGGATCAAGTACACGCTACCGTTTTAATTATTACAGAGCAAAAGTAAATAATTTTTAAAAATTTGGATAAAATGGAGTCTATGGAAGACGTCCTTTGCGTAATTCGGAGCTTTCTGGATAACGGATCCCATACCTGTATATTGGTGGGTCATTTGTGAGTTTTGGTTTATCTGTAAAAAAAAATCCCTGCTCCCTTTTGCTAAATACCAAAGGATGACCTTAAATTTCTCTGTAAATATGCTAATCACCTCAACCCTTCTCTTACAGTCAGAAACCTCACATGTAAATATAAATGTACCATGAAAGCAGTTTTTGTGCCCTATGCTCATTTCAGCATAAGATGTTTTAACATTTTGTTTTTAAGAATAGAAGAAAATACACCTTTAAAGCCATCGGTTCTTTCTAGCTATACTGTAGTCCGTTCTTATTTATCGTAGAACTAGGTAAGACAGGGAAATCAAGATTTCTGATTTTAACCACATTTATTGACTATGTCTTGACTTTATTTCATAGCGTATATATATATAAATATTTAGAGATGCCAGTTTGTAAAGCCTGAATAGAATTCACTTCTTATGGCCAATACTGAATTTGGGTGCCATATTTCTACCTATACGAGGCCTTAACGTGCACATAGTTGTGAGAGCTACTTAAAAAGATACATTTATCTTAACACTGATTTTACTCTAGGGATGATGGATATTTTATTTGCCGTATTGATCCAACAAAGTATTTATCCTATCATTCAATTAGCATCTGGAAAGTAGTGTTTCCTTTGTGCTTTCACATTAAACTGACAATATAGTGGTGATATGTTTGCCACATGTAACACTGTAAGATAATCTTTATGATAGGGCTGTCCTTTTAAAGGGGTGGTTCAAAAAAGTTTTAGTATGTTATAGAATTGCCAATTCTAAGTAACTTTTTAATTGGTCTTCATCACTCATCTTTATATTCAGGCCTCTCCTATTCATATTCCAGTCTTATTCAAATCCGTGCATGGATGCTAGGGTACTTTGGGCCCTAGCAACCAGATTGCTGAACTCGCAAACTGGAGAGCTGCTGAATAAAAAGCTAAATAACTCCAAAACCACAAATAATAAAAAATTAAAAACCAATTGCAAATTGTCTCAGAATAGCACTCTCTACATCATACTAAAAGTTAATTTAAAGGTGCCCATACATGGAGAGATCCACTCGTTTGGCGATGTCGCCAAACGAGCGGATCTCCCTCCAATATGCCCACCTTGAGGTGGGCAATATCGGGCTGATCCAATCGTGCGAACGCAAACGGGTGGTTGGATCGCGGGACCGCATCAACGAACAGATGCGGCCGCGATCCGATGGGATTTTTAATCCCATCCGATCGAGATCTGGCCGACTTTCTGCCAGATCTCGATCGGGGAAGCCCGTCGGGGCCCCCATACACGGGCCAATAAGCTGCCGACTCGGTCTGTCGGCAGCTTTTATCGGCCCGTGTATGGCCACCTTTAAGGTGAACAGTCCCTTTAAAGGAAAGAATTGCCCAGTGACCTACATTCATTCAGTTGGGTTTATAAGCATGATAAATTTATAGGATTTATTATTACTTTTTGTACATCAATGTACCTGATTTCTCAGATTGAGAGGAATTGTGGTAGTGTGCCTCTGACTTATATAGACCATTTCCCCCCGCTGGTTAGGCTTGCAGTGTCATTCAACCCCTTCCTCACATTGTTCCATGTTTCCTCTGCTGTCCAACAAATTTATACTTTTGCCCACCATGAAAAGCACAGCTGAGATACCGTTTATGCACTATTTACATTAACCCAGCTGAATGAAAAAAATTAGAATTCTTTCTCTTTATAAACACTTCAGTCTTGTGGCCGCAGTTGCTAGGGTGGGTGATGTATTGTCACTCTAGAGCTCATATGAAAAGAAGGATGTTAAAGAAAAAGGAAAGCTACTGAAGTAACAGATTAGCCACAATAGTGCAAGATAGAATGCTATATTTATTCTGTAGAATGCTATACCATACCTGAGTAAACGGCTCTAGAAGCTATATCTGTTTGTGTAATATAGCAGCTGCCATATTAGCTTGGTGTGACATCACTTCTTGTCTGAGTCTCTCCCTGCTCACTCATAAATCTGGGCTCAGATTACATCAGAGAGGGGAGGAGGGAGTGGCAGAGGAGCAAACTCAGCATGCCCTAGCCCTGGAGAACAATCTTGGGGAGCTGCCATTGGCTTACCCTACTGTATTACTGTAGACACAAGTGACTATTTATTTGCTGTTGTTTGAACTGAGCCATAAACCCTTTCTATCCGTGTCTGCATTGCTATAGCAGTTTATATACATATCTGTATACAGGTATGGGACCTGTTATACAAGAATGCTCAGGACCTGGTGTTTTCCAGATAACAGATCTTTCTGTCATTTTGATCTTCATACCTTAGGTCTACTAGAAAATCATGTAAACAATAATTAAACCCAATACGCTGGTTTTGCCTCCAATAAGGATTAATTATATCTTAGTTTGGATCAAGTACAATGTCCTGTTTTATTATTACAGAGAAAAAGGATATAATTTTTTAAAAATGAGATTATTTGATTATAATGGAGTCTATGGGAGACGACCTTTCCGTAATTCTAAGATTTCTGGATAATTGATCCCATACCTGTAAATGCAACCTCATTGGTGCCACCTGGTCTAAAGGGGAAGTAATTTGGAAATAGCTGGAGAGAGTGAGAATATTCTGGATCACTGAAGGTCTCCATCCTAGAGGAACGGTTGCAGGAGAAAGTGTCTTAATTTTGTCGACAGGATGTATATTTATGCCTTACGTTTTTAATTTAATGTCCTTGTATTGGTTTCTATATTATGTAAAGGACTTCAGTGGTTTCCAACAAGCAGTCCCACAAATAGGGATGGTTGAATTTAACCCGTTTCGCTTCAACAAAAAATTAAAGTTTATTGGTGGCAATTTTTTTTTTTTTTGACGCTCAACATTTTTTTTTTCTCCCATCAAAGTCTATGGTGTCATTTCCGTGGCAAAATATGGTAAAATAAATTTGCTCATCCCTACCCACAAGTGTTCCATATCTCCACTAATCTCCGTGGAATCCCCAGCCAGCTGTATGCCACAAAGTATTCTGAAATCAAAATTGAGTATAATGCAGCCCCCGAAACCTGTATAGCAAGGTATGTTAAGGATGTGTGTTGTGCAAGCAGGGTCGGACTGGGGGGCCCGGGGCCCATCGGGGCTAATGCCCCAGGGCCCCCCTGCCACGCTGGGGTGTGACGCCGCGTTTGTACGCATGTGACACTGCCTTGGTTGTGCCCACGCACACATTTTTTTTTGCCGCAAACTCCGATAAAGGGGGTCACGGCATTAAGAGGCAGCTATGGGTATGGAACTGGGCCGGCGGGTTTTTTCCCCGGTGTCCCGCCATCACAGTCCGACACTGTGTGCAAGTAATGTTATAGGGTATAAAGTTGTGGTACTACCAGGCAATGTTGATTCTACTATAGATAAGGTGTGACCAAGAGCTACAGAGCATAGTATGTATTTGACAGGATTGCCCAAATAAACTGCATTTAGCTATTGGACTGATCTTCCCCCAGCCATGGCAAATGGCATATAAATGAGTATTTGTGCCATTTATTTGCTGTTCACTCTTGAATGAAGTTGCTACTATAATCCACTAATGGAATAATCATTTGTACTACTGATTGCATCATGTCATTGTTAATCCATACCCATCCCTTGTGCATTGTTTGTGGGGTAGTTTTCTCTTCATGTATTCCAAGATCAAGTACAATGTGTGTGAGCCAGAGATTGGCCTGTCCTTAGAGGTTAATTGGGATCTTTTCATGTTAGTAACAGTGTTAACACAAACATCTCACCAAAAATGGAGGTTCACCATTAAATTGGCCTTTAATAAATTATAGATTGGTCTATTAGCAATTTTAGACTGGTCTTCATTTGCTAATGTTCTGGGGTTTTTAACCACTTGCCTTCTTAGAATGCCTTTTTCCAGTTTTTTGACTACACACCACCTTTGCATTGACAAGTGTGAAAATATTTCACATTTACAAATAATATACAACGCTTTGTTTTTGGTGGCCGCCAATAACTTCTGGTTTCCCAGTCATGGGGTTTCACACTTATTAATGATGCAGCTTGGGAGCAGGCCAAAGGGCCAATGGTGGTAAATGAAAAGAAAAACCTCAGAAAAATCCTCAAAAAAACCCATTAACCTATAAGTATGCACTATTGTGTGGTGCATTATACTAAAGTTACGTCATCAACTACTTTAGGTTTCATTGCTTTGTGTGGACTGATCCAAGTTGTGAGATGCCATAGGTGTGAGGAACATTGGATTCTCCATTATCTGAGTATTAAACACGGAGTACAGTTGCATTGGATAATGATTGCCAGGGTGCAGGACATTAGCTGCAATGTATTGCAGATTCACCACACTGATATTGTTTTACTGCAGAGTAGTCTGGTGGTGGTGTGACTGCCATAGAATATTCTATAAGGCCATCTGCTACCTTGTGTATTTTGGAGATCACTTATTTTGGAGATATTAGCAGTTTTATAATGCTAGTACCAGACTTTCTGCTCAACAGCTGTTGCAGGGTGAGTGTCCATGACCACAACTATTACACACCACCAGAATAGTCCATTAACTCTAGGGTTAGCAGTAATGCTGACACCTTTACTCTGAAAGAGAGCTGTAAAGGCAAAAGCCTGGTATTAGCAGTCTAAAACGACTAATATCTTAGAAAGCACAAAATATAGAAATTCCTGTGTTTTTAGCTGTATTTGTACTAATGCAAAACCCATCTTTTTAAAGTAAACACACATTGTCCCATACCAAAGCTACTGGTTGGCCCATACGTGTTGTTAATCCCTCCTGGAACAATGAAAGGCAAAAGTGAGCCTTCTCTTTGCACTATTATTATGAAAGCAATACCCACTTGTGTTCTGTAGCTCAGCATCTCTTCTAAAGCTTCCCTCCCTTTCCCTAACAAAACCTTTTATTTTGTGATGAGTCAGGTAGATCCAGGCCAAACTGACTACTTAGAATAATTGCACTTTTTTATGTATATATGAAATATTTGTTATTTTCTAGGCAATTACCAATGTATAACTGAATCATGTTCCCTTGTGAGTATGATTGCTGCATTGACTTGGATCATGATCATGAAAACACTTTGCCGGTTGGAGGATTTGGCCATTTTCTTGCTGGAAAAATCCTGCGACTGACAGAGAGGGGCGGCCATGATCCCAGGTTAAAGCGCAGAAGCACTCTTACTCAGCAAGGGTTTAGGTGACCGAGATAGCCAAAGATAATGCTGAGCTGGTGCTAGAAATAGAGCCCTCCAAGCTTTAACTGGAGCATATGTCTAATAATGGTGTTCTGGTTTGCTCAGATAAATATATGTGAAAATATATATGTGTGAGTATACACAGAGCAGTATATACTGTACGTACCGGTATGTATCTGATCTCTTCTCTAAAGCACTGTTACGGCACAAACCTGCTGAGTAAGGAAGGAAGCTCCATATTTCAATGCCGCACTATATATTAAACCAATGCAATAAATACCATTCTGCATCCTTCCATGCGAAATGGAAAAATCTTATTTCCCTAAAAGCTTTATCTTTGCCATTCTGTGTCCAACGAGACCATGTCTGTTTTCCTGCTACTGTTTCACTCCTAAAACCTCTGTCTAGCCTTGAAATGAAAGAGACCTTGTATGCAAATAGCTCTTTCTAGCACATTCTAGCTCTCCTGTATATGGAATATTGTATATAGTGTCCATTCTGTGCCTTGTTTCTATCACTGTTTGTTCATAGGACCCAGCATATGTAGCATTTTAATGGCTTCCTTGTGTTTTTTGCACTGATCATTTTTTTTACAGGGTAATTGCCACTTTACTTGTGCAATATTGCTGTATATAATGTAGATTTTTAAGGCCTGTTTTTTTTCCTGATGATTTTTATATAAATAAAATGTTTTGAATTATAAAATGAATTCTTATTGTTTCGTGTGAAGTAATACACCAGAGTATTCTTGTAGGTAATAATAAGTAATATGTATTATTATGCCTAAATATGAGCTATATGGGGCCCTGACCAAAGGTTGGACTTTGGGGGCGGGTCTTAAGATGAGACTGTATGGCAAGTGCTACATCTAGTAGTCAGGTTCAGGGAGGGACACACCAAATCCACTATTTTGGGATTTGGGTAAATCTGACATGAAGGATTTAGCCACATCCTGAACTTGATCCAAACTTGGAGGGTTAAAAAAAGCTGCATGATTTTAAGGATTAACATTTGGTTAAGCCAGGCGGCTGGATTTAGCCAACTCCTATGGAAAGAGGCTGAATCCTAAACCAAGTTCCAGATTGGTTTCAGGGAAGGTTTTCACAAGATGATATACAATGTTTAAAATGATTGCAGAGAAGCCAGCATTCTAGCAATATGCCAGTCATCTTAATGTTAAATGGAATATGAAGAACGGAAAGCAAGCTGGGACTCATCAGACGAAGGGTTCCTAGTAGAAATATTGTGACTGTGTTGTACCTAGAACAGATCCATGCTTTCACTTCATGTCATCAATATAACGACACACTGACATGCTCATTGGAGGAGCTATAAAGGGATCCCTTACTAACCCATTTACAAATTGCAAAATATATACACAAATTTTTTTTTCCTTTAGAACTCCAATGTTCTCATCAGAAACCGTATTAATGTGATATATTAGGTGCAAGTTGCATGTGTAGGTGCAACACACATAGGGAGCCCTGAAGGTAACAACTCCCTGTACTTTGAACCTTATTCTGAGCCTTTGGTACCGAGAGCAGTTACACAGCAAACTGCATAGTGTGAACTAAATCCATACAATTTTGCCACTTCTACTTGAATTACTAAATGAGCCAGAAAAATCAGTTTTTCCATGCTGAATCCTTCACAGTATTGAAATAGGTCTCGGATACATTTGGTACGTTAGATCCTTTGATGACGAACAAGAAATTCAAAAGGTGAGGATGCTCTTCGTTTGAAGTGCCAGGATCTGTAGTGTTTTGAAGCTGGGTGGGATTCTTGTAGATCTGACATTTCTCATTATTTGTGCCGCCCATTGGGCTTATGTAGTTCTTTACATATACCATTGATGGCCCAGTCTTATATATTCTGTTTAGTTTATGTAGGGAGTTAATGAAAAACTATTGCATTTCCCTGTAAGAGATCAAGCCCAGAGCCTGTGTCTGTGTGCTGTTAGCTGTTGCCTAGCAACCAGCTGTTCAGTGATCTCAATGCAACAGGAAGTGACACAGCAGCTAGTGAGTGGCTTGCAGGAAGAGGAAGTCACAGAGGCTGGCAGAAGAGTAAAGCCTGGCAGAGAGAACCACATGGTGGACAGAGAAAGAGACCAAAGAGCTGACGGTGGGGCCAGAGAGCTGAGAGGCTCCACCAAAAGCAGACATTTGGATCAGGCTGGCACAGAGAGGCCAGATACTGTGCCTAGAGTGACAGAGAGTCTAAAAGGAATACAGACTGGAAGAACAACCAGCAGGAGGTTCCTATCTGAGCATCCAAAGGGGCTGGTAGTCGCAACTGTATGTCTGAATGTGCTGGACTTGCCTGAAGAGACACTGTAAAGCATCGGAAGAGCATTTGGAGTGAGTATCCTGTTTAAAGGGACAGTACCCAAAAGAAGCGCTTGAAGATACAGAGACTGTTTGGGGAAAGGACATTAAAGGAAGCAAGCAAATTGCTTAGTGAGGCCCTATTGCCACTGGTTAGGAGTGCTGCATATATTAGATGCCCATTTTTTTTAGATAAAACCAATACTATGTGTGTGTTATTAATGTATTCCTAGTGGAGCCACCCGTAGGTGCATTCCATTCCCGGATCACACTAGGTGGAGGCACTGCGCTAGTAAGTACCAGGTACCCAGTCTCTCCCAATACCACTGCGGAGTGGCTCAGGTTTGTGCCAACAGGTAAGCGCCACGCGTGGAGTGTAACACCGACAAAGGGGTGTTGAAAGGGTTGCACTTGGTTTACTTAATTCAGAGTTTTAACTTGCTAGCTTCATCCAACTCATGTCACTCATTCAAGTGAGTCATGTGATCATAGTGTGGGCAGCCGTTACTTCCCTTCAGAGTGGCAGCCAATTTCTACCATGTTCAGCCTAGGGTGTGAAGATATTCTGTTTTTATCTTAAGGAAACATCTCTTGGATTACAATTTCTTGGATCAATTCTTTAATAAAGGTCAAGGAATTAAAGCTCATCTAAAGGCTATGTTCTTTTTGAGTAAGCTAATGCTAAATGTAAGTTCAATCCAATTTCTACCAAGACTTACTGGAGGCAGAATATTATTGATTCCCTTGTTCATATTGGTGCAGGATTTGCTACAGATTTGATTTACACTGACCGACCCAACTTGCCAACATCTGCATGTGATGCAACAGTGATCCAATTTTTTGATCCTGTGGTGAATCCATACCTCCCAACTGTCCCTTTTTCGGAGGGACAGTCCCTCTTGTGACAGCTCAACCTGCAGTCCCTCATTTGTACTGGAAAGTCCCTCTTTTCTATGCACTGAACAGCCAGAAAAAGAAACAAAGTTTCTCACTTAATTGGCTTTTAGCAGAGAGCCCAGAACAGCTAACAGGTGCAAATAAGATACTTTGTAACAATTTTGAGACACAAAAACACAGTTTAGATAAGGAGAAATATTTTCAAAATGTCATAACCTGCCAAATTTTGTAAAACAAACATGGTAATTAGGAGGTGTGGCCACAGAAAAGGGTGTGGTCAAAAAAATTGCTGCGCTACGTGCGGGAAAAAAATTTTTGTCCCTCTTTTTACTTCCAAAATGTTGGGAGGTATGGTGAAACAGGTTGGGCCTCAGTCTTATCATAAACCCCAAAACCCACCACCGACTTCAGGCCAGAGGTCCCACTGAAGCTTCTGGGCTTCTTCTCCCTATTGGCACCACTGTAGATAGCTGCACCCCTGATCCAGTTCTAATCAATGTGGCTGTGCTGTGTTGGTCGATGTCAGACAGTGCGTGATGATACTACAATGATAGCCGTCTCTCCAGCCTGCCAACAGTTTCCAGTGGCTGTTTTGGAAAGCCGTGACACCAGGTTTGGGTTAGGGATTTTGTGCTGCTATAATTTGTGGGTCAGCTCTCAGACAGCAAGAACCACAGTTAATGCTTTATTTTAAACCTTCCATTCTGCCCCCCACAGCTATTTTTATACCACTCAGGAAAAGACTATATTATTTAAAAAAAGTGTTTAACCCTAAATGTTTTTTTTCCTGCCACTATAGTTAATTGGTATATACTCAGTGCTGCCTTGATCTGAATGATTCTTAAATATTTGCTGTTCCTTGTCCTATGTGCTACTCCAGCTAAAGCAATTGCCTGGGCCTCAGAATTAAGAGTCTGCTGCCTGCTGGGGCTCATGGCAAATACTCTGCATGGGACATAATCAAACCATATGGCCTGAGGTGGTCACCCCTTACAACTGCTCTGCTTTTGATGGCCCAGACTGGTTTAATTATGATGTAAAAGTTCCTACTTCCATACGATGAGTTTAGCTAACCCTGTGGTCCAAACCAAGATTTTGATATGCTGTATTTTATTCCTGGGACCCCTGAATAATCTTTTTTTGTGGATCAACCTCCAATGCAGTAGTTAAAGGGGTAGTTTGCTTTTAAATAAACTTTTAGGGCCCAATTCACTAAGGGTCGAATATCAAGGGTTAATTAACCCTCGATATTCGACTAGGAACTAAAATCCTTCGACTTCGAATATCGAAGTCGAAGGATTTAGCGCAGATAGTTCGATCGAAGGATAATTCCTTCGATCGAACGATTAAATCCTTCGAATCGAACGATTCAAAGGATTTTAATCCAACGATCGAAGGAATATCCTTCGACCAAAAAAAGTTAGCCAAGCCTATGGGGACCTTCCCCATAGGCTAACATTGACTTCGGTAGCTTTTAGATGGCGAACTAGGGGGTCGAAGGTTTTTTTAAAGAGACAGTACTTCGACTATGGAATGGTCGAATAGTCGAATGATTTTTACTTCGAATCCTTCAATAGTCGTAGTCGAAGATCGAAGTAGCCCATTCGATGGTCGAAGTAGCCCAAAAAAAACTTTGAAATTCGAAGTTTTTTAACTTCGAATCCTTCACTCGAAGTTAGTGAATCGGCCCCTAAGTATGCTGTAGAGAGTAATATTCTGAGACAATTTGCAATTTTTTTTCATTTTGTATTACTTGTAGTTTTTTAGTTATTTAGCTTTTTTATCCAGCAGTGTATAACAAAGGGGACTGGACATTATTACATGAGCACAGTTGAAAAACCTCAGACGGCAACACTGAACAAGCGATAGTGTGCATGGAGCCCGATGGAAAGAGTTACACAAGTTAACCTCAGACACCCAGCATTTGAAACATTAAGCTGACATTTAAATCTTTTGTGTGCTGGCATGGACTTTCCAGATGTTGGCATGTCAGTGAGAGGCCTGCTCCATTTCCACTGCACAAGAAAGGAAGAAAAAAAGCTACACACAGCTGATAATATTTCATGCTACCCCAACCTGCTGATTCAGCTCTACGCTGGGAGAGGGGCAGAATTCCACCATTAACTCATAGTGTGCAGCTTAGGTTCCCAAGTAAGGGAAACTGACAAGAGACCTTGAAAGGTGGAAAAAAAAAAAAAAAGCTATATATATATATATATATATATATATATATAATGTACATTTGCTGTGCTGCCCAGTGAGTGAGCATCAAATTCCACTGTTAGCGAGCAGAGGTCCCCTCAATTCAGTAATACAGGGGAGGGATCTGTCATCCAGAATGCTCGGAACCTGGGGTTCTTTCAAGAGTGATATTCTTGAGAGACAATTTGCAGTTGGTTTTCATGTTTAATAATTTGAGGTTTTTTAGTTATTTAGCTTTTTATGCATCAGCTCTCCAGTTTGCTCTTTTTGCAATCTGGTTGCTAGGGTCCAAATTTACCTAACAACCATTCCTTGATTTGAATGAAAGACTGGAATATGAATAGGAAAGGGCCTGAATAGAAAGATGAGCAATAAAAATTAGCAATAACAATACATTTGTAGCATTACAGAGCATTTGCTTTTTATATAGGGTCAATGACCCCTATTTGAAAGTTGGAAAGGGTTGCTTAGAATTGGCCTAAAACATTCTAAAAGTTAACTTAAAGGTAAACCACCTCTTTGAACAATAAACACCACAGGCTTGTTCTACATCCAATAGGATTAATTATATATCAGTTGGGATCAAGTACAAGACACTGTTTTATTAAGACAGAGAAAAGGGCCATCATTTATACAATTTTAATTATTTGATTACAATGGGGACTATGAGAGATGGCTTTAATGGAATTCAGAGATTTCTGGATAATGGGTTTCTGGATAAGTGATCCCATACCTGTAACTACCTCTATTCTCAGAATCTCTGTTATATCTTCTTCAGGAAAGAGACATTATATGCTTGTGGGTTCTATCTTGGAGACCAGAACCATACAGAAGGATGCTGAGCAACGACTGGGCCCTAACCATTAGTAACTCAGGTGGAAAAAACAAACACACCTCCATTGAGTTTAGCTTTTTGGTTTGAATGAATCCTTACTAGCTGCTAACTGATCTGGAGGAAGGCAACAAAAAAAAAAAAAACTCAACTAAAGCCTCTTCAATTTGCCCTAAGGGGTGGGGTTGTGGGAAATCCATTCCCACCTTCAAGAAGGCAATCAGATCAGTCCCTGGGTCCTAATCACACCCACTCTGCATTCATTCAGTTACTTGTACAATATTTGCTCTGCCTTGCCAAAGACATCATCCCGATGGAAAACTAGTATTGATAAGGCTTTACGTTACTTTGTTCAAAAGATTGGGCTTTGGGTCAGTATTAGGGATGCACCGAATCCAGGATTCGGTTTCGGGATTCGGCCAGGATTCGGCCTTTTTCAGCAGGATTCGGATTCGGCCGAATCCTTCTGCCCAGCCGAACCGAATCCGAATCCTAATTTGCATATGCAAATTAGGGGCGGGAGGGAAAACGAGCGACTTTTTGTCAGAAAACAAGGAAGTAAAAAATGTTTTCCCCTTCCCACCCCTAATTAACATATGAAAATTAGGGTTCGGATTCAGTTCGGTATTCGGCCGAATCTTTCATGAACGATTCGGGGGTTCGGCCGAATCCAAAATAGTGGATTCGGTGCATCCCTAGTCAGTATAGCTTTAAGCAAAGTGGAAATGTACTGGAGTCTCACAGTGTGTCAATTATAAAGGACAGGGCTACAACTAAGGGTAGAAAGTAGAGGTACAGTACATACACACAGAGCAATAGTGCGGAGGGTGTTAGGGCCCCATACCTCACATAACTCAGGCCTGTCTCTCAGGATCAGAGGTGGTGAGAGTTACTGAGCAGAGGGGATAGAATAGACGGGTAAGACTGGACGCTTGCCCTATGTGTTGGGCTGACAAAGGACCCTCCACCGGAAAATGAAATATCAGCTAAACACCTCTATCCATACTGGGGAGTGAGTACAATTCTCTACCATCTCAGTACATTCCTGCAGTTGGCAGTTGGCATAGATCAACAACTACAGGTTGCTTGAGTAAGCTGGATACTGCCAACCCAACATGTTTCAACTTTTTCCATCCCATGACCACATGCTCATAAACGAGAGGCCGGTTCTGTTTTATTGCCAAACACTAAGTTCTAACCCAGCACCCTACAAAACAAGGGTAGAAAGTAGAGGTACAGTACATACACACAGAGCAATAGTGCGGAGGGTGTTAGGGCCCCATACCTCACATAACTCAGGCCTGTCTCTCAGGATCAGAGGTGGTGAGAGTTACTGAGCAGAGGGGATAGAATAGAAGGGTAAGACTGGACGCTTGCCCTATGTGTTGGGCTGACAAAGGACCCTCCACCGGAAAATGAAATATCAGCTACACACCTCTATCCATACTCGGGAGTGAGTAAAATTCTCTACCATCTCAGTACATTCCTGCAGTTGGCAGTTGGCATAGATCAACAACTACAGGTTGTTTGAGTAAGCTGGATACTGCCAACCCAACATGTTTCAACATTTTCCATCCCATGACCACATGCTCATAAAGGAGAGGCCGGTTCTGTTTTATTGCCAAACACTAAGTTCTAACCCAGCACCCTACAAAACAGTCGCAGCGGCTTTGCACAAAGTACACTGCCATCTTCTTAAAGTGCCCAAGTGGTGCAAGAGACTCCTGTCTGCTCTGTGTAACTCTCTGAGGTTGGTATCAGACGATTGTTTCAAAAACTGTAACATCAGTATGTCAGATATGGTGACTGAAGATACTCTCGTAGGGATGATTCTCACTTTGCATACGTTTGAGGAATTTGCATCGGCCACAAACTCTCTGGTCGGAATCAATGGGTCCCATCATTGCTCTCAGAATGTGTATGGTACTGGTTAAATGATAGACAATATCTATAGAGTAATACAGTTAATGGGATATAACAAAAGCTGCAGAAGGACATAGGATGTCACAGGAGGCAACAGGTTCATTTGTAAACCAGGGGCACCTTTTCTGATTTTTAGCCATTTAATAGAGAAGGAAAGCTACAGAGGCATTTTATTGCCAATAGATTATCTGCAATAGTGCAAGCCAGAATGCTATATTTATTCTGTAGAATGTTTTACCATACCCGAGTAAAAAGCTCTAGAAGCTCTCTGTTTGTTTAGGATAGCAGCTGCAGTATTAGCTTGGTGTGACATCACTTCCTGCCCAAGTCTCTCCCTGCTCACTTATAGAGAAGGGGGGGGGGGCAGAAGAGGAGCAAACTGAGCATGCTCACGCCCGGAGGAAGAAGGTTTAAGCTGAAAACAGGAAGTCTGATACAGAAGCCCATGTGTACACAATAGAAGGAAAGAAATGCAGTGTTTCTTTTGACAGAGGACTCAGAGCAGCACTACTTTGAGGGTTTACTGGTATATTTAGGTGGACCTTTCTGATAAGGCTTACTTAGTTTTAACCGTTCATTCTCCTTTAAAGGAAAACTATACCCCCAAAATGAAGCATTTTTTGCTTAAATCATTTTGGCTTTTGCTTAAAGGAAAACTATAGTCCCAAAATGAACACTTAAGCAACAGATAGTTTATATCAAATTGAATGACATATTAAAGAATCTTACCAAACTGGAATATATATTTACATAAATATTGCCCTTTTACATCTCTTGCCTTGAACCACCATTTCGTGACTCTATCTGCGCTGCCTCAGAGATCACCTGACCAGAAATACTACAACACTAACTGTAACAGGAAGAAGTGAGGAAGCAAAAGGCAGAACTCTGTCTGTTAATTGGCTCATGTGACCTTACATGTGGTTTGTATGTGTGCACAGTGAATCTTACGATCTCAGGGGGGGCCCTTATTTTTTAAAATGGCAATTTTCTATTCATGATTACCCAATGGCACATACTACTAAAAAAGTATATTATTATGATAATGGTTAATTTACATGAAGCAGGGTTTTACACATGAGTTGTTTTACTCAGTATCTTTTAATAGAGACCTAGATTGTTTGGGGGGTATAGTTTTCCTTTAAACAGCACTTTAACTGCCTTTCCAGCCTGAGTTAGAAGGAAAGGACTACAATCTTGGGGAGGAGCCTAACAGATTGGCGTCCACACCAGTGATTTTACCATTCCTTCTCCTTAAAGCTTATCATTATCTTATCAGATTATTAGCTTGTCGTCATTACTGTTTCTTGTTTCTGATTCCTCCTCTACAGTCAGTTATTGTGGCAAATATTTTAAGTCTGTCTGGTGTCATTTTTATTGTTTGTTGCGCGAGTGACATGTTTGTCCTATACTTTTGGTGCAACCAAATAGCTGCGATTGACGCAGGGCACTGAGGAAGCCGCCTCCTCTGAACCAGCCTCCACAGAAAAAGGCAGGAAGGACTGGGTGGTGCCAAGAGCAATTATACTAAAGTGCAAGCAGCGCATTTTGAGCAAAGTATAACATGCAAGACTGTGGGGAAAGTGCTGCAACCACAGATGTCTCTGGAAGGTTCCAGGCATGGAAAAATAGCTAAGATCTTTTCCTCATCTTTATATACAGTATTTTTTGACCCCTGCATTGGCAGTCCTGGTGGGTTCCAGACACCCCAGTCCGACTCTGGGCATCAGCAGCACCAGTCCAAAGTCACCTGCTATAGATAAACACAGACTCCTTAGAACACAGTCGGCTTCTGCTTAGTGATTGGGGAAGGGGGGTGAGGGGTGTTATGGGAAAAAACTGCTGTCTGATAAAGTAACATCTGCACTGACGGATGCACCATCTGACACACACAGACTCCTGTCCTCCCACGTGCACTTAAGCACCACAAAATTACATGGTGACAGAATTAGCAGCTGCTTTGTGGAAGATACAAAATGATAGTTCCCTGCTCTATATTTGTATTTCTGGCCATTAAACAGTAATTGGACAAACACAGAGCATTATTTGAGGTTTGTCAGCACTTTTCTCTCTTTTTGTTGTGACTCCCAAACATCCATCAAACAGCATCACACCTTTCAGGATTTAGGACAGCAGCCCCTCCACTCTTATATTTAAAGGGGTGGTTCACCTTTAGGGTTGCCACATTTTCTGGAAAAAAATACTTCCTATATATTTATCTTTTTCCCCTATTAATAACATTGGGATTAAACATCATTTTTACCGGCCAGGCCGGTAAAATACCGACCAGGTGGCAACCCTATTCACCTTAGAGTTCAACTTTTAGTATGATGTAGAGAGTGATATCCTTCTCAATTTCTTTTATTTATGGTTTTTGAGTTATTTCGTTTTCTATTCAGCAGCTCTTCAATTTGCGATTTCAGCAATCTGGTTGCTAGGGTTCTAATTACCCTAGCAACCATGCACTGAGGGGAATAATAATTGTAGGGGCAATAAATATTGTAGCCTTATAGAGCATTTGTTTTTAGATGGGGTCAGTGACCCCCATTTTAACGCTGGAAAGGGTCAGAATAATTTAAAAACTATACAAAATAAACAATGATAGTCAATTGAAAAGAACTGGCCATTCTATAACATACTAAACGTTAAGGGAACTCCGGCTTCCAAACCAAAAGAGGCCCACATAATACAGAAACCCCACAGTCACAGTTACCTGTTTCTCCAAAAAGTATGAATAGATGCCATTTCTATGCTGAGATCCAGCTGTTTAACAGTTCTTCTCTTTCTGTATCACTTGAAATCTTGGCAGGGAAGGAGGGACTAAAACACTGATGTTACAAATTGTAATAACTTCTTCACAGCTTACAGACAGCATGAAGGAACTACATACTGTAACCCACAATGCATTGCACTATGGTATTTAATTCCTTATTGAAATCACATGTGCAGGGAATTGTGGGGTTTGGAGGATACAGTCTGAGGACAGATGGCTGTTGATACAAAGTAACAGTAGTCAGCCAGCTCAGCAAAGTAGTCAGACAGATCAGCAGTAAAGCAGGGGGCTAGGCTTAGGGAACTGTCAGAAACCATTAAAAATCATGAAAAGTCTGCATATGGCAAAATTACTGCATCTTCGCTTTGTCGCAAATATTTCTGAATTCTGGCAGGCCTCATTAAGTGTCAGCCATGTTCTTTAAAGCATCTGAACTGCAGCGATTGACACAGGAAACTGAGGGAACCCCGGAGCTACGGCCTGGCCTGGAGGTGGTGCTAGCTCCAGTATCCCCTTGTGAATATGTGGAGCAGGGCTCAGTTCAGAATGGAGGGCAAGAAGGACTGAGCAGAGCTGAGAACAGTGTTGGACTTGGGGGATCCAGGCCCACTAGGGCTGCCGCATCAGGAACTTATGATTAAGTGCACAAAACGCGTAAGGCTTTGTGTTTATCTACTTTGTGGACTAAATAAAGTTCTCAGTTCTTTTAGCCTGTTTGTAAATAAAGTTCTCAGTTCTTTTAAAGCCTGTTTGTGGGATCTGAGTGCCTGCTGTTTTCTCCTTTGGTTGGCTGCCAAATCAGGAGCCAGTGTGTACCTTCTTATATGTTAATACAGCTGTTATCAGGGCAGGGGGATGTCAAGGAGTAGCGCACAGTCTCAGGCGGCTGTGGAAAGTGGGTCGGGGCTAGCGGGCCCACCTGGGGTTTTTTCCCAGTGTCTCATCAACCCAGTCCGACCCTGCAAAAATACAGAATTGGAAGTGGAAATTTGTGTTACACACAGCTGTAGTACAGCTACTTATTATTTGTGCTATGGGCTGACTCTGGTATCCTGAACTTTGCACTTTAGTTAAGACTTGTGACTAGTAAAGACCTAGCTGATAAAATCAGGAAAAATAGGAACAGTACATTGCCCCATGGTATTGCTCTGAAATTTCACCTTTACGGCTCCTGATGGATCATTGCAACACCCTGGAAGGTCCCCTGTTCCTATTTTTATAAGTGATTTTATCAGCTAGGTCTTTACCAGTCACAAGCCTTAACCAAAGTGCAAAGTTCAGGATACCCGAGCTATAGAATCTGCCCATAGAACAAATAATAAATATGGCAATAATGACCATATGGTCCGCACTTGAATCCTGTCTGTGCAGTGTTTGATAAAGTATTTTTGCCTTAGGCTTAGAGCGAGAGAAATGCGTATGGTCTGGCCTTTGTTCCAGAATGATCAGAGATATAGTAGATATAGCCAAGTTCAAGCTGAGAAAACTGTCAGACACTAATTGTTCCCAAAATAGCTCACATAACCTGTTACTTTATCTCAGGGAAACAATAACAGATAATCAGTGTTTTCACACAACACAGATATTTGTTTTCATTATACTAATTGCATACTTTGTTTCGGGGGTAGAACCTTTGCTCACACTTTTTTGCACGACAGATGAAAAATATCAGTGCATCAGCCATATTGTCACCAGTATCCAGGGCAGCAGAGAAGAGTTCACCTTCAGACTGCTTCCGGAGTTTTCCTATCTTTTAACCAGAGCCAAGTACAGAAGTAGCGTTCAGAGTGAGAAGACACGGGTACAGGTTGGGCGCAAGTCTTACAATGGCAACATTTTGCAGATTAGATTTGGGTGTGGGGTAAGGTTTTGCAGGTTAGGGTCAGGTGTGGGTTAAAGTATTGTGGGTGCAGGTTAAGGTTTTGTAAGTTAGAGTTGGGTGTAGGTTAAGGTTTTGCGAGTTAGGGTCAGGTAGGTTAAGGTTTTGCAGGTTAGGATTGGATGTGGGTTAAGCGATTTGGGTTAAGGCTTTACGGGTTAGGGTCAGGTGCGGGTTAAGGTTTTGCAGGTAAGGGTCAAATGCTGGTTAAAGTGTTTCGTGGTTAGTGTCAGGTGCGGGTTAGTGTTTTGTGAGTTAGGGTCTGGTGTAGGTTAAGGTTTTGCGAGTTGGGGTCAGGTGGGTTAAGGTTTTGCAGGTAAGGATCGAATGTGGTTAAGGTTTTACGGTTTAGGGTCAGGTGCAGGTAAAAGTGTTGCAAGTTAGAGTCAGGTGCGGGTCAAGGTTTTGTGAGTTAGGGTCCAGTGTACGTTAAGGTTTTGTGAGTTGGGGTCAGGTGGGTTAAAGTTTTGCAGGTTAGGATCAGATGTGGGTAAAGGTTTTGTGGGTTAAGGTTTTATGGGTTAGTGTCAGGTGCAGGTTAAGGTTTTGTGGTTAGGGTCTAATGTAGATTAAGGTTTTGCAAGTTGGGGTCAGGTAGGTTAAGGTTTTGCAGGTAAGGATCGGATGTGGGTTAAGGTTTTAGGGTATAGGGTTAGGTGCGGATTAAGGTTTTACAGTTTAGGGTCAGGTGCAGGTTAAAGTTTTGCAAGTTAGAGTCAAGTGCGGGTCAAGGTTTTGTTAGTTAGGGACAGGTGTAGGTTAAGGTTTTCTGAGTTGGGGTCAGGTGGGTTACATGGGTTAAAGTTTTGCAGGTTAGTATCAGATGTGGTTAAAGGTTTTGTGGGTTAAGGTTTTATGGGTTAGGGTCAGGTGTGGGTTAAGGTTTTGCAGGTTAGGGTCAGGTGTGGGTCAAGGTTTTCCATGTAAGAGTTGGGTGGATGTTAAGTTTTTCCTGACCCACACATCACTACCATTCTGCCCCAGCCTCACTCCCAAATTGTGCTCCCTGCTTGACTGTTTCTGCGTATTTCAAAGGAGCAAGTAAATATGGATTCAGGGGCAATTTGCTTATAGCCGGTGATGAGCTTGTTGGTATGGGTGACTGGTTGAGAGGGGGTTAATTACGGTGCCTAATGAGTTGACATATCTGGCCAGTACATAGCACACGTCATGTTTAAAGCCCCAGAACACATGGCCAGAGTAAATACTGAGTATATATGCAAAGCAAGCTTCATGCTTATGGGGAGCTACTGGGGAGAAATCTGGAGGCTCAGAGCTTCAGTGCTAAAAGGCTGTGGTGGCCTTTGGCTATTACAGAAACCCAAAACATAATGCACAACATTTGTACGTAATTCTTATTAAGGATGAGGGATGCAGGGTGGGTGCACACATAGGAGATACCTGTGTTACAAGAAGGGATGTTGCCCATGCTATGTTTTTCATGTTGGAAAATAGTGTGTGAGTGTGTGTGGCTGGGCTGTATCATGTCCTTGCCCAAGCAATGCTTATTGGATAGTAAAGTTATATGCCTGTATGGTAGCACACATGGCTACATTTTGGTGACTCCAGCAGATTGTGCACAGCAGGTTCTGTACAACACCTGTTAAAACCTGCAGGAAAGATTGGGCCTCTTGACTTGTGCCATACACTGTGCAATACCAGCTCTTCTATCAATGTATCTCCCAACAGCCCTGTTAAATCTATACTTCAGGTTTCCCACTCATTTTCCTTTGAAGGCAACAGAGCCAAGAGAGTGCGGCCTCTTATCCCCTGCAATCTAAGACATTTAATACGAGAAAAGCGAAGGAAAGATTTATAGGCATGATTGGCAGCCAAGGGCCAAACCTCAGAAATGGGAGAGTCTCATTGTCGATCCAGTAGTGTATGTAGCAGTAACTGCGTTCCAGAGACTTGGTCTCACTGCTCTCATCAGCTGCAGCCACTGCCTTGCTCGGTTCCACTCCAAAACCTACAGAAGCAAATCAATAAAAATATATGGCACATGGGCTGCTGGTGAGCGCAGTATCACATGTCATGCGTAGCACTTTCGAAAGCCGAGAGCTGATCCAAATGTTTTCTTTTAGCTTGTTGAGCACCCAAACACTTTGCAACAAGATTCTTGATTACTCTTTTTTTCTACAACCCGATGGGTGACTGCCAAGCTAAACAGTTGGTGTTTTTAGTTTGCAGAATTTTAAATCCAAGCATGTTTATAGCAATCCTCTGCAAATACAAGACTGCAACTAACAGCCAGAAGTGCTGCTGTTACTTTTAATACCATGTGAATTGCACAGATAACGTGCTCAAAGTTTCTTACGGTTTAAGCACACGGGCAGATTCGGGGCCAATGCACTTGTGGTGCTTCGATTTCTGAACTCGTCCGAAGTTTCCTCGTGAGGCACTTCGGGCGACTTCAGAAATCGAAGTGACGCGAGTACATTGGTGTTGGCGTTTTCTTATTATAGCAGGCGGAAGGCAGGGGGAAGGCAGTTTAGGGAGATTGTCACCCTGCAGAAGAGGCGATTTGTTGCCAGGCGACTAAATCTCCCCAAATCTGCCCATGTGCTAGCTCCCTTAATGTTGCTATTTTTCTTGTTTAGGGCTAAAAATCTTGTATTTAATAAATTACTCTAAACCACAAAAAAAGTGATTATTTATTTAGTGTAAAAATCACAAAAAACTCTGATACAAAACTTTGCCATCTAGAAGCTGGCACGGTCATGGGAGGTGTCCTTTTCCATTGTAAAATCTTTCTTTGCTTCAAGCTTTTAGCGCTTTTAATTTTTTTTTCCATCTATAATCGCATGAAAATTCATAAGAAAATTTGGATTTTGAGGTTTTCATCTCCTCACTCATATTCATTCTGCATTTTTATTCATTCATGCCTTTTATAGTCAGATCTTTTAATAATTACATAGGTATTCTTGTTTTTTTTAAAATGTGAGTTTATTTGTGGTGAAAAAAAAACGCTCTATCAAAAATTTAAATTTTGATAAATAGTAAGAATACACTGAATCCAGTATTCAGTTCAGGATTGTGCCTTTTATAGCAGGATTTGGCTGAATCCAAGTGTCATCCAAATCCTAAAAATCATGTGACTTTTTGTCACACAAACAAGGAAGATAAAAAATTCTTAACTGGCTGCACAGCGAGCGGTTGTCTTTATGCCTTGCTTGCTCATATTTGCATATGCAAAGTAGGGTCCGGATTTGGTTTGGTTTTTGGCTGAATCTTTCATCAAGGATTCAGGTTCCTCTGAATACTAAAATAGTGGATTTGGAGCATCCCTAATAAATATGCCTCCAATAAACTGCACTTGAACTGTGAGCTCTATGGGTCAGTAATGAACTGTGGTTCCCTGCAATGAAAGGCTGTGGTTCATAGGCTGCATCACAGGAGGCTTTAAATTCGCTTTTTAGATTTTTTTATCCAGCGAGCACAGAGTAGGGATGTAGCGAACGTCGGAAAAAAAGTTCGCGAACATATTCGCGAACTTGCGCAAAAATGCGAGCGGTTCGCGAACGGTTCGCGAACCCCATAGACTTCAATGGGAAGGCGAACTTTAACATCTAAAAAAGACATTTCTGGCCAGAAAAATGATTTTAAAGTTGTTTAAAGGGTGCAACGACCTGGACAGTGGCATGCCAGAGGGGGATCAAGGGCAAAAATGTATCTGAAAAATCTGCCTGTGTGTGCTTGGAAGAGATAGTGTAGGGGGAGAGCTGTTAGTGATTTCAGGGACAGATGATAGTAAGTTTGCTGGCTAGTAATCTGCTTGATACTGCTCTGTATTGGAGGGACAGAAGTCTGCAGGGATTTGAGGGACATTTTAGCTTAGGTAGCTTTGCTGGCTAGTAATCTACTGTTCTCTTTAAACAACTGCCATACGTTGACCTTGTAGGCATTGTTTGCCCAGTTTTTTTGGACGCAGCCACTGAAGCACAGTTGCCAGAAAAAATATGCCATATAAATGCTGAAAATAGTCATTTTTCGCCATACGTTGACCTTGTAGACATTGTTTGCCCAGTTTTTTTGGTTGCAGCCACTGAAGCACAGAGGCCAGAAAAAATTAAACCAGTAGGGTTTGCACCCTAGTTTGTAACGGTGGCGGAGGGAGGAGGACGCTAAAGGACAGCTGTGTGTGGAGTCATGAGGCTTGAAGAGAAGGACAGCTGCATAGAAGTCAGAACAAGTCTTCCGGCGTGCAGTAACCCTCCGAGTTCCACCCCTCATTCATTTTAATAAAGGTCAGGTAATCGACACTTTTGTGACCTAGGCGAGTTCTCTTCTCAGTTACAATCCCTCCTGCTGCACTGAAGGTCCTTTCTGAGAGCACACTTGAGGCTGGGCAAGACAAGAGGTTCATGGCAAATTGTGACAGCTCTGGCCACAGATCAAGCCTGCGCACCCAGTAGTCCAGGGGTTCATCGCTCCTCAGAGTGTCGATATCTGCAGTTAATGCCAGGTAGTCCGCTACCTGCCGGTCGAGGCGTTCTTTGAGGGTGGATCCAGAAGGGTTGTGGCGCTGCCTTGGACAGAAAAACATTTGCATGTCTGACGTTACAGACCGGCCAAAGGGCTTTGTCCTTGCAGGTGTGCTCGTGGCAGGATTACTGGCACCTCTGCCCCTGGAATGTTGATGAGTTCCTGAAGTGACATCACCCTTAAAAGCATTGTACAACATGTTTTGCAGGCTGGTTTGTAAATGCCGCATCTTTTCGGACTTGTGGTATGTTGGTAACATTTCTGACACTTTATGCTTGTACCGAGGGTCTAGTAGCGTTGCGACCCAGTACAGGTCCTTCTCCTTAAGCCTCTTGATACGGGGGTCCTTCAACAGGCATGACAGCATGAAAGACCCCATTCTCACAAGGTTGGATGCAGAGCTATCCATCTCCGCTTCCTCATTATCAAGGACTGCATCATCCACGGTCTCCTCCCCCCAGCCACGTACAAGACCAGGGGTCCCCAAAAGGTCACCACTAGCCCCCTGGGAAGCCTGCTCCTGTTGGTCCTCCTCCTCCTCCTCCACAAAGCCACCTTCCTCCTCTGACTCCACTTCTGGCACCTCTCCCTGCGTTGCAGCAGGTGCCTGGGTTCGTTCTGGTGATTCCGACCATAAATCGTGCGCTTCCAGCTCCTCGTCACGCTGGTCTACAGCCTCATCTGTCACTCGTCGCACGGCACGCTCCAGGAAGAAAGCGAAGGGTATTAGGTCGCTGATGGTGCCTTCGGTGCGACTGACCATATTTGTCACCTCTTCAAAAGGTCGCATGAGCCTGCAGGCATCGCGCATAAGCACCCAGTAACGGGGGAAAAAAATCCCCAGCTCTGCAGATCCAGTCCTACCACCCAGTTCAAAAAGGTACTCGTTGACGGCCCTTTGTTGTTGCAGCAGACGTTCCAACATAAGGAGCGTTGAATTCCAGCGAGTCTGGCTGTCAGAAATCAAACACCTGACTGGCATGTTGTAGCGCTGCTGAATGTCAGCAAGGCGTGCCATGGCTGTGTAGGAACGTCTGAAATGGGCCGACACCTTTCTGGACTGGGTGAGAACGTCCTGGAATCCTGGGTACTTGGAGACAAAACGTTGGACTATTAAATTTAACACATGTGCCATGCAGGGCACATGTGTTAAATTGCCCAGTCTCAACGCTGCCAACAGATTGCTTCCATTGTCACACACCACTTTTTCGATCTGCAGTTGGTGTGGGGTCAGCCACCGATCGGCCTGTGACTGCAGAGATGACAGGAGTACAGATCCGGTATGGTTTTTGCTTTCCAGGCACGTCATCCCCAAGACAGCGTGACAACGGCGTTCCTGGCACGTCGAATAGCCTAGGGGGAGCTGGGGGTGCACAGGTGTGGAGGAGGAGAAGGAGGACCCAGCAGCAGAGTAAGAAGAAGAAGAGGAAAAAGACGAGGTAGAGAGCGATGGAGGAGTAGGGGTGGTGGCAGAACCGCGTGCAATCCGTGGCGGTGACACCAACTCCACTGTTGTTGTTGTTGAGCTACCCATTCCCTGCTTCCCATTCCCAGCCATTACCAAGTTCACCCAGTGGGCAGTGTAGGTGACATACCTGCCCTGACCATGCTTGGAGGACCATGCGTCAGTAGTCATATGGACCTTTGGCCCAACACTAAGTGACAGAGATGCGGTAACTTGGCTCTGCACATGTTGGTACAGGTGTGGTATTCCCTTTTTAGAAAAAAAATTGCGGCTGGGTACCTTCCACTGCGGTGTCCCAATTGCTACAAATTTGCGGAAGGCCTCAGAGTCCACCAGCTGGTATGGTAAAAGCTGGCGGGCTAAGAGTGCAGACAAGCCAGCTGTCAGACGCCGGGCAAGGGGGTGACAGTCAGACATTGGCTTCTTACGCTCAAACATGGCCTTCACAGAAACTTGGCTGGTGGCAGATGACTGGGAACAGGTGGTCAAGGTGGAAGGCGGAGTGGAGGGTGGTTCAGATGGGTCAAGGAGAGCAGAGGTAGAGCAGTAAGATGCTGGACCAGAAGGAGTATGGCTTTTAGTTTGCCTGTTGCCTTTGAGGTGTTGCTCCCAAAGTGCTTTGTGCTTGCCGCTCATGTGCCTTCGCATAGAAGTTGTACCTATGTGGCTGTTGGGCTTACCAAGGCTCAGTTTCTGACTGCACTCATTGCAAATTACAATGCTTTTGTCAGAGGCACACACATTAAAAAAATCCCACACTGCTGACTTTTTGGAAGTGTGCGATCTGGCGGTAACAGTAGAAGTTGGCGGCATTGGCGGCAATGGCGGGTGCGTTGGCCGGCTGAACACAGGTGCCGATACATGTTGTTGCCCTACTGATCCCTGCGGGCTGTCCTCCCTGCTTCTTCTAAGTCTTATTCTCCTACTGCCTCTCTGACTCTCCGTCTCTCCATCTGAACTACCCTCCTCTTGCTCTCTTCTACTAGGCACCCACAAAACATCAATCTCCTCATCATCATTCTCCTCAGATGCATCAATTTCTTCTGACACATCACAGAAGGAAGCAGCAGCGGGGACCTCCTCCTCATCACTCATCATTATGTCCATCTCTGTCGTGTTCTCTGCCAGAATTAAATCTGGTGTAACGTCCTCATCTCCTTCATCTTCTTCTGCCAATAATGGTTGCGCATTACTCAGTTCAAGAAACTCATGGGAAAATAACTCCTCTGACTCCAGTGAAGAAGGGGCACCGGTGGTGGAGGAAGTGTTACGTGGGGTGGCCATAGCAGTGGAGGATGAGGAGGATGTTGTGGTAAAGTTAGAAACGGTAGAGGATGGGGTGTGCTGTGTAAGCCAGTCAACTACCTCTTCAGCATTTTGGGAGTTCAGGGTCATTGGCTTTTTAAAACTGGGCAATTTGCTAGGGCCACAGGATTGCATAGCAGCACGGCCCCTAGCACGGCCTCTGCGTGGCGGCCTGCCTTTGCCTGGCATTATTTTTAAAAAAACAACAACAACAAAAACTCAGTTGGTTTTTCTGGAAACGATAATACACACAGCTAGATGGCAGTTTGAAGAAAACAGTGTGCAAATAATGCCTACAAGGTCAACGTATACACAGCGGTGGATACGGATTACGTAAAATATATGAATGCTGCTTGAAAAAAAGTAACTCAAGTGGTTTTTCTAGAGACGATAATATTATCAATATTTAGACAAAATGTGAACAAGCTCACACAGCTAGATGGCGGTTTGAAGAAAACACTGTGCAAATAATGCCTACAAGGTCAACGTATACACAGCGGTGGATACGGATTACGTAAAATATAAGAATGCTGCTTGAAAAAAAGTAACTCAAGTGGTTTTTCTAGAGACGATAATATTATCAATATTTAGACAAAATGTGAACAAGCTCACACAGCTAGATGGCGGTTTGAAGAAAACAGTGTGCAAATAATGCCTACAAGGTCAACGTATACACAGCGGTGGATACGGATTACGTAAAATATAAGAATGCTGCTTGAAAAAAAGTAACTCAAGTGGTTTTTCTAGAGACGATAATATTATCAATATTTAGACAAAATGTGAACAAGCTCACACAGCTAGATGGCGGTTTGAAGAAAACACTGTGCAAATAATGCCTACAAGGTCAACGTATACACAGCGGTGGATACGGATTACGTAAAATATAAGAATGCTGCTTGAAAAAAAGTAACTCAAGTGGTTTTTCTAGAGACGATAATATTATCAATATTTAGACAAAATGTGAACAAGCTCACACAGCTAGAAGGCGGTTTGAAGAAAACACTGTGCAAATAATGCCCACAAGATCAACGTATACACTACTACAGCGGTGGATACGGATTACATAAAATATATTATGGCTGCTTGAAAAAAGTCACTCCGGTGTTTTTTCTGGAGACGGTAATATTATGGATATTTAGACAGAATGTGAACAAGGTCACACAGCTAGATGGCAGTTGGTTGAATAACACACTGGGCAAAAAATGCCTACAGGGCAAATAATGCCTAAAAGGTCAACTTATACACTACTACAGCGATGGATACGGATTACGTAAAATATATTATGGCTGCTTGAAAAAAATCACTCCGGTGTTTTTTCTGGAGACGGTAATATTATGGATATTTAGACAGAATGTGAACAAGGTCACACAGCTAGATGGCAGTTGGTTGAATAACACACTGGGCAAAAAATGCCTACAGGGCAAATAATGCCTAAAAGGTCAACTTATACACTACTACAGCGATGGATACGGATTACGTAAAATATATTATGGCTGCTTGAAAAAAGTCACTCCGGTGTTTTTTCTGGAGACGGTAATATTATGGATATTTAGACAGAATGTGAACAAGGTCACACAGCTAGATGGCAGTTGGTTGAATAACACACTGGGCAAAAAATGCCTACAGGGCAAATAATGCCTAAAAGGTCAACTTATACACTACTACAGCGGTAGTAAAATAAAAAAAAGTAAAATAAAAAAAAATGAATATTAAAAAAAAAAAATTACAGTTGGTGCTGCTGAACTACTAGGAGCAGCAGATTAGCACACCAGTCCCACTCCCCAACACTGCTAGACTAATAGCACTGGGCTCTTATAGTAGTAGTAGTAGTAGTAGTAGTAGTAGTAGTAAAACAACAAAAAAATAAATAAAAGCAGTCCTTACAAGGACTACTGTTATTGCAGCAGTCAGCAGATGAGATCAGAAGCAGGACAGCTGCCCACTGCAGCTACATACAGAGCACTGCAGTAGAAGGTAGATTACTAGCCAGCAAAGCTACCTAAGCTTAAATGTCCCTCAAACCCCTGCAGACTTCTGTCCCTCCAATAACAGAGCAGTATCAAAACGATTACTAGCCAGCAAACTTTCAACTGTCCCTGAAATCACTAACAGGCAGCAGCTCTCTCCCTACACTATCTCTTCAGCACACACAGGCAGAGTGAAAAAACGCTGCAGGGCTTCGGTTTTTATAGGGAAGGGGAGTGGTCCAGGGGAGAGCTTCCTGATTGGCTGCCA